>VZTA01005554.1:125738-160736 GCA_013398855.1 Mohoua ochrocephala | reverse complement strand
AAAGCTGTGGCGGGAGGAGAAAGGTATTATCGCTCTTCCCGCTGCCGGGCCCGCTTCTCCCGCCTTGAACCCCATGTTGAGCCGGGAGGGAGCGAGGGAAGGGGGGGTTGTCCCGGTGCCCTCAGAGCCGCCGCCTCACCGCGGGGTGTCCGGCAGCGCTTCCCGCCGGCCGCGGCTGAAGGGACGGGGTGGGGAAGGGGAACTCCGTGCTCTCTGCCCTTGTCCTGGGGTCTCCTGGCTGACACAGCCTTCATGGCAGCCCGGGCGTGTGGGAATCGGGACTGGTTCCCCCACACCTCGGTGTATGCGTGAGGAGTGGAGCCCCGGGGCGGAGGGAAGTAAGCGAGGGAGGGCGGTAAACAACCCCTCTCCTGCGGGCTTCCCGCCCCCAAGTCACCTTGTGGGAGTGTTTCAGGCGCAAAAGTTGGGCACATGCCCTCAAAACGTGCATTTTCTCTTTTCAATGCGTTTGTTTTCCGAGGGGAAACGTGGTTTATGGGGATCATTGGTGTAATCAGTTTAGATGTTAGTGTCGGTCGGACGGGGTGAAATGTTTGGGGTATGGGACTCTCAGAGCACCCCTACTTCCCATCTTTTGAACTATTTATTTATTTTTATATATATTTTGAGGACCTCCACCTGTGTATTCTCAGTTTATAAAATTCCAAAGCCAAATTCCAGAGCATGAGAACTGTGGGCCAAGCATTTGATGCAGACCTTGCTGTTTTGGTACTTTATATCGATTCCATGGAGAGCAATGGAAAAATTAAGAAAAAAAAAAATCACAGAGTGGAAGTGCAACATTTATATCTCTGAGGAGTAAAGCTCCTTGCCTGGTGTGTTCCAAATAACGTGGTAATAGATGAGGAGAGGAAGAAAAACAGATCAGAGGGTCATATTTTAAGTTCTCTTTCTTTTCTTCCGTCAGCCTTATGACTCTGTTTCAAGCTAAGAAGGCAAAAGACTAGTTCAATGAATAGGATGCAAGTGTACCTTTCTAAGGAAAAATTGTTAAAACACAAATGAACTTATTTTTCTGTAGGTTAGTTGCTCCTGTCAAACTCTTCTCGAATGAAGTGAGTCTTTTTCTTTCAAGCTATCTTACAATCCATGTTTCTCTAGTAAAGGTGAGGCAACAAATTTCTACATGACAAAAGTTTCTGTTTTCAACAAAGAAGATACGGTTAAATTGTCTCTTGCATTGTTTATGTGTGATCAATTATAACTGACTTTTCCCTTAATGCTGTATGTTGCTACCTTCAAAAAATGCAAGGGGCAGATGGGGAAAAGTTTCCGGTAGGCTCTAGTGAATGTTCTTATTACTCCCACTTGTCTCTTTCAGCTCTGTTGCTGTCTGTGTGAATTCATAGCCTGGCAGGTGAACTCAAGCCCTTAGTAAGGATGGCAGAGTGGAGGGTCTGGAGGCTGAACTGGAAACTGGAACTGCTGGCACACTTTTGGTGTCTCCATCAGCTGTGAGGATGGTGGTGTCCATCAGCACGGTGATATTACTGCATGCAAACCAGTGCTGCTCACTGCTGCTGAGGTGTTTTCATCCAGGAAGCATTTTTGAGTGCTACCTGGCCACAACTGCCTGTCTTTTTGCCCCGTGAGAATGAAGAGCATTTGCCAGTCTTCTGCTCCAGTAACTGTTCCAGCACCGTGCTGATGGTGTTGGCCCCGAGTACTTTGAGTGAGGAGGGCAGAAAAAGCTTCCCTCTTCATTGCTGGCATTGCCCTTCAGTTTTCAGTGTTGTGGGACTGTTCTTATCAAGTACCTTCTTTGCTAGAGGGGAGAACTGCAGAAGCCCAACTTCTTTCCTTCTTACCCAGTCAGTACTTTGGAAATAAAATCTTTTGTTAGGTCTGCCTTCACCTTTCTCAAGTACCCCATAACCCCTGCAAAGCTGGCTGTGCTCACTGACTCTGTTCTTCCCATGAAGCTCTGAGTGCAGTTGCTCTCAGCCTTTTATATTCTGAAGCACTTCTTAAAAAGAAGAAAGCGCTGATTGCTAAATATTGAGTTCAAACCCACTGACAATACTCTTGCTTTTCTTAATTACTTTCTTGGTAATTAAGGGTTGGTCCACGTCCTCCCAGGGGAGATCTTCCTTGAGGACAGCTGAAACAGAGCAGGAGCAGCAGTGGAGGTGATTTCAGAGCCTTAGACACAGGACTGGGCTGCCTGCAAACTTCCCAAGTTTCTGCTACAGGCAGAAAGCTGTGCTTGCGGTGAAGGCTGTTGGGAGCATCCTCTGGGAGGTTTGTGTATAATTAAGACTCAGTTTAAGTTCTTGCTGCTGACTCACACGAGCAAACTTTTGTAAAACCTTCCTGTAGGGGAAGAACTTGTGTTTTGAAGGCACAGGACTGTCTCTGTTGCCTCTTCAGCAAAAGGCACCGAGACTTGCTCTGCTTGTCAGTCCCTCAGACCTGACATGCTCTCTTAGGTCTGCCTACCTGTACTTCCAGTGTGCATGTCAGATACTTGGAGTTTTGTGTGCCTGGAGTTCAGGTAATGGAGGTACATATCTGTTGTGCATAATGGTGACCCTCGTTACATCAGTTCCACTTTAGCAGCTGGAAATATCCCAGTGAGATACCAAGCCTAAACAGGAGAGAGAAGTGATTTTGTCAACTGAAGAAATTGGTAATACTGTCAAAACATACCAAAATAAACTTACTTTGTTAAGGGAGGCTGTGCTCAAAACTTGCCTTATTAGACTGTGCTGGCTGCAGCCTGCATAATTAGGAAACTTTATTTTGAAAAAACACAAACAAAAGAACCCCAAACCAGACCCCAGTGATTTTCTTTCTTGTTTTTTTTTTTAAGGTTTGATCTGACGAGCAGTTTCCATGTTCAACTCTCTTGCTGTTTCTTCAACTTAAGATGAAAATGTTCTTTTTATGTCTGCCTAGTCCTTTATGCAAATAACATGAATGCAAATAACATGGGTCTAGCCTTCCCCTACACCCCTAAAAATTCTTCAGTCATTGAAGAGCATTTCTTACTGATTAACATGTCAAGAAAACTGCTAGTGTGGTTAAAGTAGCACAGCAGTACTGGTAAAAACAGACCCAGAAATTTGAGTGGAGTATGGGTGTAGTGATGGTCTCTGCTGCTCTTTTTCTTTTCCCCTCTTCTTTTGGGAGGGAAACAGCTCTTCATCTTGTGCTGAGCTAATGCTAAGCATTGATAAGGTAGGGAGGGAGAAGAGGATGTGATTGCAAAAATGAGCTGAAGTGCTGGGGTTGCTTGCAGTTTTGGGTCATTGGGATGGCTTTTTTTTTTTTACTGTAAAAGTCCATTTATAGCAGGGTCTGAAGAAGAGTGAAGTTGGCAGTAGCTGTCATACTTGTGAGATGTTTGAGGCTTTACTTTTCACTAAACGTCTGAAAAAAGAGGTGGTGATGTTCTCTGGAGAAAACAAAAACAGCCATCTATATGTATTTTAGTGTGGTAACTAGGTGTGTCCTATTAACGTTCAAATGAAAATCTCTAAAGCTAAACTTGCCTTTCTTACCCCAGACACCCAGCAGCTGACAGAATGTTTGCTTTAGCTCTGCTCTCTTTTGTTATGTAGTAGCATTTTATTAATTTCCCTCCATGCTCCCTGCCTTTACTTGAACTTTTGTTTTTTTAGTTCTGGTTTACAAGTGCAGAACCTACAGGACAGATTTTCATACCTGAAAACTCCCTATAAAACAACAATTCCCTGCTAAAGTTTCTGTTCTCTGATACAGGAATTAAAGTGGCAGGAAGAAGCAGCGCAGTGGTGATGTGGGGAGGAAGCCTGGACAGCCCAGAGTGTGGGGAAGAGGTGTTAACTTTGCAGAACTGGGATATCCAGGAATCAGCGTGTGCAGTTGTACAGATGCACCCTGTTTAGCTCCTGTTATAACTCGCTGGATCATTCATGCTTGGTCCTCTCAGGTGGCATTTCATTTGTCAAGGGCACTGCGTTGGTCACTGCGTGGCTCCTTTGCAGCAACGTGTGAAAGCTTGGAAAACTTTTCTTACTTCTCTTTCCTCCAAACAGAGCGTTTGCTGAAGATGACCTTGGAAGAAAGACGCAAAGAGTACTTGGGGGATTATGTTGCATTGAAAACTATTCCAACGTGGATGGAAGACTTAAAAAGCAAGAGCGAAAGTGATGGTAAGTAAAGTGGGGGAGTCTTCAGAGGGAGAAAACAGAGTGGTCTGTATCTTAAGTTACTTTTAGGAAGGCCAAGACTTAGAAGGCTTGTTGTTGTGAACAGTGGTTCCCCCCGTCCCCTAAAATTGGGACGGGGGGAAAAAACCCCAACAAAATTTCTTAGAGCCTCACTGGTGTCCCAGAACTCTGCCGGTATCCCCAGATAGGAGTCACTAACCCTTAAGTGTGTAAAATAGCTCTTCTCTGCATGAGTCTTACTTTCCAGATACTCCAGCAGTCAGCCGTGCCTAAAGAACTTTGCCTTTGAAACTTACTGAGCATAATGATATGGGAAATCTGGGCAAAACGGTGTTGCAGGTGACCCAAAAGCAGAGGGGAAGTGCGCAAGTTGTGCTGTGCTCTAAAAATCCAGAAACTGGAGAAGATGGGGTTTGAAGCCTCCTTTTGGTCCTGCCTGCTTTCTTGGGCTGAGGAACACCAGTCTGGCCTGGATAAACTCCCGTTTCCTTAGAGTGTGCAGCCTTATCATGGCTGTGATCACCGTTAGAGTTGTCTAAATATCTGCAGTGAGAACTGACCAAAAATGTGAATCCTGTTCGCTTACAGACTTCTCGACTCTGCAAGTAATTCTGTAACAGTGCCTTGTTCTTTGTCCAGTTCCCTTTCATCCACACAAGGGTGTGGAGGAATAGGGATGACTTCTGAGCTGGTTTCCTCCTCCTCTTTCTTTTCCTGTCTTGCTATCCTACTTAGCTGAAGCCTGTGGTTTTTTTCAGGAGTATCTAACTATGAGACCTAAAGTGCTTCCTGCCTCTGCAGGTATAGGACTAATTTTCCGACCCTTTTGTTATCATTAAAGGAAGATAGTGGCCTGGGTGAAGAGGTGTGTAGAGTGATCTTGTGGCTGCAGGTGAACATAGTCTTTATGGTGATAGTCCAGGTGAAATGAGGCCTGGAGCTAATCAGCTGCTTTTAATAAGAGGGGAAGGCTGTAACACTTATTTTAGCACAATCTGGAGGAGCTCAGAGATTTTCAGATATCCTTATCAAAAGCAGCTATTGCTATTGTCTACTCCTAAAAGCATCTGGAATAACTTTCGAAGTGAAAATATGTCAAGAGTTTGCCGAGCTCTTCAGCCCCGCTGAGTAGCTGTATTACATCAGTACCCATCGACCTCTTTCTCCCATTTGGGTAGGTCGTTTATATCTTGGAACATCAGAAAGCCTGCCCATCTAGAAAACAAAGGCTGCATAAAAATAAAAAAGATTACCTGACTTCTCACAAGTTGATTTTAGAGGCCTGTGGTATGTGGGAATATGCAGTATGTCACGTGGTTTAACTGGGAGACTCTTTATCCCTTCTAGCCCAAACTATGTTTTTATTCCAGCTACTCTCAGATTCTCTATAAAGCACTGAAATTCACAGATGCTGTATTACTTGGGCTGCTGAAGGTGACAAGGTGTGGATTTACATTGTGATTGCTGTTACACTTCACAGAAGCAAAATGTCAGTGTCTAATACGTGGGTATTGAATCATGGCAGTGGTGAATTTATTTCTTTGTAGCTGCTCTTGCATTCTTTCTGTTAGTATCCAGTACACTGCAGAAAAAATGCTGGAAGGCAAAACTTGTGCTGAAACACTGCTCTGCTACTTGATTTTGTTATACTGTACATTCAGGAGAAAATATCTGTAGCCACTCTTTGATGTATTTGTTATAAGTAAGCCATGTGTAATAGTGCACTTCTGGAAGGTTGGACTGCTGAAATGCTTCCATGTTCCCACTGATTAGTACAATTAAAAGAAATATGTGTGTTAATGTGACTGTTACTGCATCTATTTCAAACTTTATTTCTCTTGAACGTTGACCCTGTTCTGAAGGTATCAGGTGTGTCTAAAAGCTGTCTTTTTGAGCTGAAATACAGATAAACTAGAATTTCAATATTCTTGCTAATGAGAACTTTTGCTCTGTTTGATGGGACATACAGAATGCAACAGGTACAGCCTGGATGAGATTCTGGAGAATAGAAGTGAAGTCCCAGGTGTGATGGAATCGGTGATGATCCAACAATGCCATGCCAAAGTTCTGATATTTTCTTCAAG
The DNA here is from genome assembly GCA_013398855.1 of Mohoua ochrocephala. Lineage (NCBI taxonomy): Eukaryota > Metazoa > Chordata > Aves > Passeriformes > Acanthizidae > Mohoua > Mohoua ochrocephala. Next base: position 154,477 of record VZTA01005554.1, on the reverse strand, counting down.
TGAAAGGTGGCTGCTTGCACTGACAAACAGAAGAGGTCTCTGAAGGGTGGTGGTGGTAAAAATAAAATCTTCCGTATACTTGTCAAGCCGAAACAACAACTGATGGGGAATTTGGAAAAAATTCTTTACCATTTACTCCCAATACCATATACAGTAAAAAAAAAACCCGATAGATTGATTAGTAAAGCATAGAGTGGCTGTTCAGGAAGAGTGATGAGGAGAAATCAAGAAAGCAACCGAGAACAAATCAAGTGAAGCAGGCGCAATCAATCAGCTGCTGGAGTAAGAAGCTGTAGGAGAAGGGCAGAGCATCTGAGCTGACAGCCTTCCCCATAGACACTCAATACTCAGCTTGAGATTAAGGGTGTTCAGTACCGCACAAATTTTAGTACTGGCTATTAGGAAAAATTGCACGTACAATGTAAAACCTTTGCAGTGCCCATTTTTGAATGTGAGTGACTCACTGGAGGGTGTTGGGAGTTAGGCATACGTTTTTGTTATGTGGAAGTTTAATGGAAGATTATTGAGACGTTTGTGTGCAGAATTATTCAAACTGAAATGATCTAAGAGGTTTGTATTGGGAAGAAACTAACCTCACTGCCAGGGTACTTCATGGGTGCTCTTTATTGGCAAATTGGAAGAACGTATCTTAGTTCGTGGAAGAAAGTTCTCTCCTCCTCCACCCTTTGATAGGAAGTTGTGTTCAGAACTAAATTCTGAAGAAAACCAGTAAAGCTTGGAGTAAGTTTGGTGTTTTGGCGAGGATGGAAGTCTTTGTAATAGAGTAACGTAACAGAGGGATGTGCCTCTATGTAAAGGCTCCTGAGGAGTAAAGTTACTGAATTCTGAATGGCAGCTGACAAGGGCTTTGTCTCTTTGTAGCAGCAAAGCTATTAAAATACATTTGGAAGTTCAGAGAGACAGTGTCTTTGTTAAAATGCTCTGCTGTGACTAAAAAAAAAACCTATGTTTTTTGCAGGTCTCGTCATATAGACACGACTATCCGTAAGAAATTAGGTTGGTGTGTGTTTTGGCATGGAATTTGGTCAACGTTTGTGTTAAGTCTTGATTTTGGGAGGAGAGTGGCACAATGTGGAATGCAAAGACTAAGCCTAGCGCCCACTTCTCTGAGCTAAGGGAAGCGATCTGATGTGGGTATGTGCATTTCCAGAAGGACTATGCTGTCAACACCCCTGATTTTTGGTGTGCCGCTTGCCAGGCTGCACAGGTGGATCTCAGAGATCAGGTGTTGCAGCAGTGGAGGGAAAAGGGACAGTTAGTGACAAGTGGCCCTCTTTAATGTCAAGAGTGGACGGTAGTAAGACAAAACTAGTTCTTGAAGTAGTCCTGTAAATATAAGCTTGCTTTGGCTTAACTGTATTTATTAAGGAAGCGAGTTGCCCACTTTGCAAACAAAGAATGTGCTTGTAGAGGGCTGGATAGTATGAACATACCGTAACTCATCGTTCTCCTCACTGGTTATCCTTCAGATACGCCAAAAGCACACACAGCTCATCCGTTTTCTCACGCGCTTTGAAGTAGAGTGTCTTCCTGACAACGTGTGAATAATGGACTTGTTTTATGAAGCTCTGGAATTTATATCCCTTTGTTTCAATGCTATTTATTACATAGCACTTTGTTAGGCACTCATCTCGTACAGCAACGGGAGCTAATGTTGCTCAGTGAATAAAATGCCACCATGTAGACTAACAACTAGAGTGTATTTTGAAGTTAAATCCATATATTAGCTTTTTGTTGGGTACAGACTAATTCCCAAAGATGTCTTTACTCTGCAGTGGTGAATCTGAGAGATGACTTCAGAAAACTTGCTCTGGAAAGCTTTTTTAAAAATCAGGGTCTTGAGAATTTTGTTGTCGCTGCGTTTTGTGTGTCACTGGCAGAAAAACATTTTGTTGTATTAAATGGGTAATTCAGAAATTGGAATAAGTGATATTGTTTAACTCCAGGCAGCTGATAGTCCTGCTGACTCTCACAGCCTCTGGAATTCACTTGTATGATGGTGATGCCAAGAAAACAGCAAATTCAAGTGGTGGTTTAAAGATCTTTGCCAGTGGTAAGAACTACTTTTGATAGGATTAAGTTAAAATGGAAGGACACAGTAAGTGAGTTTATTTTTGTCTGAGGTTAAATGACACAGAAGGTCTGCAGTCCTTTTAAACAACTCTTGAAATATGTTTAGATGTTTTGGCAGTCTCTGAATCTTTTTAATCTGCTATTTTTAAAGAAAATGATATGGTTCAAACGATTCAAATTAATCTATTTTAACACTGAGGGTTTTATGTGTAATAATAAGGTTTGGATTTAATAAAAGCATCGTTGTACTGTGAATGTGTAGCTTTCTAAATATTCACAGTGGGTTGACACAAGATTACAGAGACAAAGCGTGTAGATGAGACACTCTAAATGCTTCATGGTGGAAAGAAAATGTGTGATAACACTGAGCTCTGACCAGCATTTCTTGAGATGGATAACTAACACAAGTAAGTCTCCAAAGAACCCAGTATGTCTGTGCAGCCCTGCTTGACCTGAATGTCTGTGCTGCAGGAACTAGGAACCAAGGTGATGAGTATTAAACAGACTTTGGAAAGTGTCTCCACTACTGAGCTGCAGTGAAATGCGGCTAGATGTCTACAAGTAAGAAACGGCATCTCTCTAAACCACTCAATATTATCAACGATTTGTGCAGAAAAAGAAATTATGTTCAACTAGAACATTGAGATTGTTAGACGAGTTTGACAATTGCAAGTTCTGTCTGTAACAGCTGTGTGAAACCTGTGTGCTTCAAGACCATCCCCCCCCCCACCAGAAATCCAAGTCCATCAGCTTTCATTGTGATTTTTTTTTTCTTACAGTGACTGTAGCAACTGTCTTTATTACAGCTTTTTAGCTGAGTGACAAGGATGAAAGTAAATTGAGAGAGCTTAGTGTAATTTTTGCTATCTCTCAAAAATAAAAGGTGCTTTTGCTACTGAAACTCCTAGTTTGATGAAGTTCAGAATGCAGCAGTTTTTCTGCTGAGTACACACAGAAAACAGCAATAACTTATGTGCCACCGTTTAGGGTCTCCTCTGTTACCTGTGGCCCTGAATGTGAATTCCAGTTCACTTAAACTTATGCTGTATTCGATTTTGTCCTTACTTTTCGTGTGTTGGCATATCTCTGTTGCTCATGCTAAACATCTTATCACAAGGTCTCTTCAAGACTGGTGTGTATAAGGTTAGAAAACTGTGTCTCTTAGGTGCACATGGAGAGCACTGCTTATTGATTGCTGTGTGTAATTGCTGGGGATCACCATAAAAAAACTAACAACTGTGGTTTCTGTGAATTGTGTGAGGATCATGGTAATGAAGTATTTGGAATACTTGTGAAATTACGTGCTTTTTGTGGAAGTGGCTGAAAATCTGTTTGCTCATTTCTGCTCTCTGTCCTTGTTATATGCATATTACGGAAGTAGCAAAGGAATTAGAGGGGTAAGAAGACCAAACCATGTTTACAGCTTCTTAGTCTGTGGTGAAGGGGTCCAGGAGTCTGTGTGCCCATGGCATAATGTGGAGTAACTTTAAGGCCGAGTTGCCATTTGTTTGGCTGCAACAGATATGCAAGGCTGCCAGGGCAGGAGGGTGTAACCAGAGCCCTGTGTGCTCTACTTTGCTCAGGCTCTTGGCTGCCCTTTTAGGATGTGTCCTGAGCTGATGCAAAGCTGCATAGTTGTGCAAATCTGACCGTGTGATTTGGTGACCCCACACACCTATGTGGCTTTCCCAATACACACCTTGGCTATTGATTTCCAAAGATAGACTTGCACAGTACAGAGATGGGAATAACTCTTCAGGTGCATGTTTACTTGAGCATAAATTTAGCAATAATCTCTGTGTGTGTGTTGGTTTGTTTCTGGAGATGAATCATCTCTAGTTAGGGATGGCCCTGATGTAAATAGATAAATTAGTGTGTGTAGTGTAAGGGGTGGAGGGAAACTACAGTAAACAAAAGGACTGAAGATGTGTTCAGTTGACCTTGTAATTCCCTGGTGAGCTGCATGCGAATAACCTTTATAGGATGGATTAGCTGCCAAAGAGATGACACTCGTGTTACAGTTTGCATTAAAGTGGTTTTGGGAAAAACAAAAAAGTTTCTTGCTTTCAGCAAGTATGAGATGATGATTATTAAAAAGTTCAGATCTGTTTACGTAGATTAAGAACACAAAATCCAGTGTAGCTAATCCTCTCTCTAAGAAAGTAAATCACTTGTCTTTGATGTAATTAAGATGATGACTTCTCTTTAAGCTACTGCTCTGTGACTTTTTTAACAAGGTAACTTCCACACAGCATTAAGCTTCTACAGGTCCTGGACAGAGTTATTATTTTGTGGCTCTTCTGCATGCAGCTGAGAAAGCTCTCTTATCTACAGTGGCAGACAGCTCCTTGAGGGGCAAGAGTTAACCATAGGAAAGGATGCTGCTCTCAACAATAATTAATTGATAAATTGGTGTCCTTATTGAGGCTCTGCAAGCTCTTGATGGTTTTTAGAGAGGGATAGTAGGTGGAGATGCAAAGGGAAGTTAGGCACATCTTTGCCAGAAGGAAGAGTTCTAATGTTTAAATACTGGTGACATGAATCTTGACCAGATGAATAACTTTCAAGCTTCTCTCCTGTGCAATATGAGAAACAATCCTTTTTTTTTTTTTGTAGCTGCTGAATGTCACTGCACTGAAGTTTTGTACAGAGGTCCCTAAGGAAGTACTAAGTAGAGTTAGGAAGTCAATATGATGCAGTGTGCTGTCAGCTGGCTCGTTCAGGATGTGAGGGAGGACGGCTTTAGCAGCAGTGATGCTTTGAGTTGGGATGTGCTGTTCCTCAGAAACTGCTGAGAAAAAATGTAGGTTCCAGCTTGGAATATTTTGGTGGCTGACTTGAGCAAGATAGGTTATATATTTTGGCTTCTGCCTTTTCTTTGATTATTATTTTTTTTCCATTCTCCGTTTTATATATAAAGGATGAGCTTCTTTCGAGCATAGGGGATTGCAAGATCAAACCCCCAAATTAATCTATTGCTCTACAAAGACAGTTTCAGTAAGTCATCTAGCTTTGCTCAGTATGGTAGTTTGGCTGATGCCCTAATCTATAATTTATGATGGATTGTGGCATATGTCCTCACAGTCTTTTGCAGACAGATGTGAGCCAGTGTGCCAGCCTGATTAGAAGCCATGTGCCTATGATTAGGTTGAGGCCAAAAGCAAGCTGTTAAGTTGTACCCTTGTTGTGTTTCACTAATGTAGATCTGTTGCCTGGCTATGTGACTTTTAGATATTTTCAAATGCAGGTGGAAAAAGCTGATGTCCTTCTGCAGAAGATGGAACCTTCTTTTGAGTAGACAGGTAGAGACTGGTATGGCTTGGTTTAATTTGATGTAGCTTAGATATGACAGGTATTTATGAATGTGCTGAACTATAGCCTCAACTAGGATTTGCTGCCTGGGACTCTTGATAATTAGTGATGGCATAGAGTAGGCCACCCAACTGCCTCTCTCTGGGTGTGGGAGGTTTGCAACAAGTTTGAAAACTAACCTCACACTCAAACTAAGTAATGATACTGCTTTAACTACCTTGATGGTGTTGGGGGATCACTGGTGCAGTTTAAGCTCACCAAGCTCTCTGTTTGGATCATGTTAACTAACTCATGTGTAGCTGTATTTGCTTCATGGACAGTTAAACTCTTGATTACGCATGTGTTAAAAACCTAGTCCCTGGAAACAACATAAGCCTGGCTTCCCTTTTTTTGTTCAGTAGGCCTAAACTGCTCAGCATGTAGAAATGTCTCTTAACAAGCCAGCGAGGGTCTGAATAAGTTGTAGTGTAGAATCGTAGGATTGTTAGGGTTGCAAAAGACCTCTAAGTTCATTGAGTCCAACCATTAAGTGGTAGTAGTTACTCCGTGAAGTGATACGCGGCTTTCTCCGTGTGAGGGCATCTAGCTGATGTGTATTTGGAAAATCCAGTTGAGAGAAAATTTCTCAGCCCTGTAGGAAGTGCTGGTTATTTTTTATGATGCCCAGAAAATGCTCTTCTGTGCTGGAGGGAAGGCTTAACAATCCATGATGATGAATTTGGATTTTGCACAGATTTGAAAACCATTGAAATGATACTGAGAAATATTTTCAATTTCAGTGTGTGGTGCGAGTGAGAAGCATAATGTTTGTGCACAGAGATTGTCCTGAGACTTGCAGGCTATTGTATGTTGACTTGGCGTGTTTGCAGAAATGTGTCACAAGGGCCTTCACCAAAGTTTCCAGATGTTTTTTTGGGGATGGGATGCTATAGAATGCACACGTTGGAAAGTGAAGCCTCTCAGCCTTGAGCTGCTGTAGCCAATACATTTATTTCTGAGAGTGGAAGTAGATCTCTGCAAGCATCTTTGCAGTAACAGCATCCCTGAGAGTTGTGCAAATGCTGTGTTAGAAAAGACTGCTCTACAGTTTACACGAAGGCTCCTGTCCAAAAGACTCAGTCCATTTCTAATGCAGAGCGGGTATGAAGAAAGTGTAGATATAAAGAAACTGGTTGCACTTCTGTCTTTCTTTACAACGTTTCCCTGCCTTATCATGCCCTTTGCTTTTTCACAAAGGCTTGTTTATGCAACACTGGGCTTTTATGATGCTCTCCTTAGTATGGTTGGTTAGACTGTAAAGGTGTTCCAAGTTCTGTGTTTTCCATGTGCTGCACAGGTATGACTTGTAGTTGAAGTTCAGCCTGCACTGGATTTATTCCCACGTGCTCAAGGTAACCTTTTCTGTGTTATTAAGGTGTTCTGTTAAGAACGTTCTATGTTATCTACTGCTCGCCTGCTGATGTATTGTGTGTTGCAGTGCTGTCCTTTGGTGGGATTTCCTAATGAGTCTACATCCAAGGAAAGCAAACCCCAGGCTTCGTGTAGCTGTCACTGAGAGTATGGGTCAGTCATATTAAAAGAAAAAGTAGAATTCCATTCTGTTTTTTCCCCTCTTTCTGCATTCCCACCAGTGTTCTTACAGGGGAAGGATTGTAAATGTACTGCAAATAACTAAATCCAGGAGAATAGGTGGTGTACACAGACATTCTTATATTGGCTTAAAGGCCTTGAGATTTGGTGTGTCTTTCATTTCCCCTGAGGCACCCCAGCAGATGGTGAAGGGTCCTTTGTTTGGTGAGGTCGGGTGTTAAGGTCCCAGTGCCATGGCCGCTCTTATGAGCAGAGCTTCACTCACGGTAGGAGAAGGCAGCAAAAGACAGAACCCAGAAGTGGTGGGGAATTCTTCCCAGAGCGACCGCAGCCTGTTGGCCCTCGGAATGCCGAGAGAGCAAGAGAAAGCTAGGAGCTGCACCTAACCCCTTCCTCCAGCCCAAATCTTGTGATATCTCTGTCCTTCCCAGAGAAACCCCCAGGTAAAGAGAGAGTAGCCAGCTGCACCCCTCCCCTGAGCTGCGGTAACTTCTTTTGTCTCTCTAAAGTATCCAGTCGTTATTGTCTCCTAGCAGCATATGAAAGAAAATTCCCTGAGAGAAAGAAACAAAAGGAAAAAATCCTAAACCCCAACACTTACCCACCTGTCCCCTGATACTAGAAAACTAAAGTTCCTTCTCCCACCTGATAAGCTGTTGTCACTGTATGTCAGGCAGAGAGGTTTTTGAATGACAATGCCATGAAATATTTGCTGATGGTTTTGCGCAAGTTTTGTAGTTTTCTGGTAGTAACATTTTATTTCCAAGCTGTGCTTCAAGTACTACAAAAGCCTGTAATACTCAACTAGAGAAGTCATTGCTCAGGAATGGTATAGGGAATTAAAAAAGCAGGAAACATAGAATAAAAATTGTCTGACTGCTTAATAAGCTAATGAATGAAAGTAATGAATTTGTGGTTCCCCACTATAAACTTATTTTAATCCTCCTTGATGCTGTATGTGCTCACCCATTTAAAATGGGTTCTCACATTTTGGTAAGTAAAACAGGTGCTGCTGAAAACTAAATACCTGGTTGGTCATGAAAAGTCTTTTTTTCCCAGCCAGTTTATACAGGTGAGTGGAGGAATGCTGCACTGCTAGTGGTATGTTTTGGATGAAGGCTCACAGTTACCCCAAGTGGTACTGGATCAATTTGAAGACACCAGGAATAGTTGTATGAATGCTGTGATATTGCCAAGATACAGCTCTTACAGTGAAGGGATCTGCTTTGTCTTGGAAGGAATCTAGTGAAGTGGAATCACCTGTAGTCCTCTAGCTTTGTAGACAAGTATCAACGTACTCATGGGGCAATGAACAGTGATCTGAAGGAGTGTCATGTTTGTCTTTCCATTTTTGAACTTCCATTGTTAATTACGAACTCTCTGTAGTAGAGGGAGGTTATAAAGTAGGAACTAAGTCTGAGGCAGTGCTGTGTAGTTCTTGCCTCCGTGTGACCTTGGCTGACCATTTAATGTACTTCAGTACAACTCAGGCTGCCATTCACTGAGGAGAATCTATATTGAAATTCTTGGTATCACTTAGAGTGAGGTACCGATAATCAGCCTTGGGCAAGAACTTAGCAAAATACTGTATTTTGCTAAGCATTTTTATTCCACTATATCATTACAAAGTCTGGAATCCCTCTGAAGGTCCACATTATAAAACCAACCAAACAAGACAGTGATTGAATGGGTTTCTTCACAGAGACAAAGCACAGCTCCTTCTGAGTCACAGCTGAAACAGCAGCCTTTTCTGTGGACCCTAAATTATGAAATCTCCAGCAAGCATAGCAACCACAGCAGCTGGATGCTGACTCTCCAAGTAAACACACAAATACCCAAGGGCCTCAGCCTACTTATGTCGTGTCTTTGCTGTCAATGTGCATGCTGCTGAAGTGAGAAGACTTTGATTTATGAATTGACAATTGCATGTCTCTGCAGATAAGGGTGCATCACAAATTAGAGTTGGGAATGTATTCCTGTTCTTGTTCTCCTCATTTGTTGTTACTCCGTTCTCAAACTTTGTTCTTCGGTACTTTTGCATTCCATACCAAGTCTTCTCTTCAGTTTACAAAAACTTCATAGAAAAGGCCGGCTCCTTCTTTCCTTCTACTTCTTTCTCTCCCAGACTTAAAGGGTTTCTTTGCCTCTCAGCTTTGTTATTTTGGGGATATAGAGAGCTGTGTGGGATAGACTGAGAAAAAGGTTGTTTAAGGACTGTGCAAGACCTTGTAACACAAGAAAATTGCATTTTGCATGAGCACTGTGTGGGTTGCTCAGACTGACTGGCTGTTTTGATCAATTCTCATGGTACACCACTCTTTCTCTCTGTAATGTGTAAATGTCTTCAATGGCTCCCATTTAAACATGTGGCTAAAAAGTCAAGGCTCATGCTTACAACCTTGTTTGAGGGCTGCTGATAGCCATATATCACAATGTTAAATGTGGCCTGAGTGAGCGAGCTCAGGGCGTTCTGCAGAAGTTGTACAGGAGTGAGTTATAGCCCCTCAGATGGAGGGTATTTCATGCCTCCTGTAGAACCTTGAATAGGAGATACCATGACCTCCTGACCTGGAAGATGGGGCAAAGTGTGACCTCAGCAGGTTGGTCAGTGGTGCAGAACTGAGTAGTGTAGTTAATGCACCAGATGAGCCACAAAGATGATTAAAACATGGTTAGGGTACTGGGGCATCTCCTGCCCGGAGAAACTGAGAGAGCTGAGGTTTAGCCTGAAGAAGAGATACCCCAGGTGGGATCTGGTCAGTGTTTATAAACATAGAGTGGAGGGTGTAAAAGAGATCTCTCCAGACTCATCTCTGTGGTACCTGGTGACAGGACAAGAGGTAGTAGGCACAAGTTGAAAGAGGAATTGTTTTTCTGAGAATTAAAAACCAAAAGTGGCTGAACGCTGGAACAGGTTGCTTGGAGAGGTTGTGGAATCTCTGTCTTTGGAGATACTTTAAATTCAATGGGGACAGGGTCCTGGACGACTTGCTCTGGGTGACTTGATGATCGCTAGCGGTGCCACCCAACCACATCTATTTTGTGATTTGTGGTGTCTGTTTGCCTCCGGAGTTTGGTACTTGACTGTAGTCCTCAGCTGATCCAATTATGCCACTTAGTAATTAGCTGAAACAGACCATATTGGCAGAGTGTGCAGCCAGGGAGAAGGTGTTGGTGTTCATCATCAAGTGCTTTTGACTTGCATGTTGTGCTGCATTTTTGGCTGGGTAGAAAGTGATTTGTCTGCAACAGATGTTTCTTCCTTGTGCTCAGGTTCTGATCTCGTTTAAGTCCAAGAAGTGATAGAGCAAATCTGTACTACAAATCTGAAGTACTACGGTGCATCTGTGAATGCTTTTCCCCTGGTGATGGAACATATGGAAATAATGCTTATCTTGATTTAGATAAGCAATTGCCTTTCCTGTACAATCATCCACGCTTAGTAGGAGTAGAAGCAGACACATAATATTACGGGCCTTACAGTCTGTCTTTTCTAACTCTCCATAAGCCTGTGCAGAAACAAATGGAATAGAAAATTGTGTTAGATGTCAGGTTAGTAATTGCTAACAGTTCATAATTTTTAGTCTGTACAGGAAACTTGTGAAAACAAAGCCTTAAGTTAAAAAAAAAAAAGGCATTGACGGGAAAAATCACAGTGTGTGTAGCAGAATTGTTGCTGCACGTTCCCCCAGGGTCAGATGCGCTCCTAAAGCTTGCTCATCTCTTTTGTTTTTTCAGCAACCCAAGTGTGGTGGTTTGGAAGGGCTTCTGTGGCCGACCCAGAGCTGATGGTTGATGGACAGAACTCTTACGAATCCGACATATTGCACCATCAGCTCTGGGTCGGCCACAGAAGCCCTTCCACCGGCTCTCCCCCCTCTCCCTTAGCTAAAGGCACAGAGAGGCACAGGATTCATGTCTGGGCATAGAGCAGGCGATAGGGGATACACATCATAAAGTCACCCCAAGACACCAAGAAAAGTGCTTTAGTATCCCCGTCAAGTATTTGCTGAGGATTCTTTCAGGAGTGGAAGGGCTGCCTCTTGTCTGGGGTTAACGTGATTCTTGTCCCTTGCTCAGGTTCTTTTTCCAGATCCTCTTAGAGAAGCCTTCCTTGTGGGGATACGTGTCTCTGCTAGTAGCTATTGTAGCAGGGGTGAGGTAGTGGGCAGACTTATTTCTGTTGAACTTGGAATTAATTTACTTCCTTCAGCTGTGAATTCTAAAGCTGACTAGAAATGGTGAAACTCTCCCATTTTCAGCTTTTTTTTTCTTGCAATCCAGTCTGCTACTTGTTTTTATGAACTTGAGGAGAAATGTGTCATGTGACTTGTTTAACAAACTTCCCTTATAACAGTGTGAGCCTCGCTGCCATCAGTCCTTCTCACTTGTTCTCTCTTTGATTTCTTCTCTTACTGGCTCTTGCTCATAGAGTGCCAAGAGACTTTTACTTTGCCATAGGTATTGCTTTATACTATGGGGCTTGGGTACCTATTTTTAGTACTTTGTATGTGCTCTACTCTTTCATTAACAGGCATTTTAAAATGCAAATGGAATGGTTTTTATAATAAACTCTTCCAGCTGTAGGTTTTTCTCCTCCCTCTAGTGGTAAGGTCTTTGGTATTGCTGTAGGGATTTCTGTAATTGGATGCTTGAGACCTGTTTAAAACATTAATATACTTTAAAGTATACTAGACTTTAGAACTCTGGCTATTTGAGCAGTGACTGAGTTTCAGGGCTGATTTTCCAATGCTGTAGGTTTGTGCCATCCTTGTCCATTGCACCAGCTCAGTACATTTATGTCCTGGGTGGGGGCTCCCTCTAGTGAGATGTTCTGACAGTCCCTTGTCCACTTGGTACGGATGAACTTTACCCGTTTTCTTTTCAAGTGCAGTTGTTGCCAACTCAGCCAAGTGCGTTTTTCTACCCTCGTGTAAGCTGTAAAAGCCCTTTTCCTTTGGGGCGAGCTGGAAGGAGTTGTAAACAAAGCTGAAGTCTAGGACTGCCTATTTCCTATGTTTGGTGTGAAGAGCTCAGCTAATCAACCTCATCCTACTTCAAGCTGTGGCTCTGTGGACTCTCAGATGTTTTGAATATGACCGAAAAACCAAAGGATGATGGAGGAGGAAGAGCTAGATGAAATCGAGTTGTATAGGCAGAGGGGTAGAAGATGATGGCTGGATCTAGACTAGAGGGGGAAAAAGTAGGGGTGGGACATGAATGTTCAACCGTTTCTGGTGAAGATTTTCAGCTGTACTGTATTACTGAGGCTGGGGCAGAGGAGACAAGGGAGGACCTACAGCAGTGTTTCCACTCTTGTGTGCCATCAATAATAGCCTAAAGCCCCAAATTTTGGAAAGGATGTACCAGGATCAACTCCATCATTCGTGAGTGTGCGTGCAGGGATGATTTAGTGGCCATTGACTTCACTTTCTCATAAGAATTAAAGTCAACTTGTTTGCAAGACTAAAGTTAAAACAGAAATAAAAGCTATCTTTCTAAAGAAACAATTTTAATAATAATAAAAAAGCTGTATGAGTAATCTTTGACTATATTGCTCCATCTGCCCAGCAGGTGTTGTTTTCTCAATCAGAGAAAAGTGCTGCCTCCTCGTCTAAGTCCTTCCACGCTGTCTTGGTCCTTCCTCTCTGGAGCGTGTCCCCCCGCAGGCAGCGCTGGCGCAGGTGCCTCAGGTAGCTCCTGATGGAGGCAGAGTTTTCCTCCTGCCGGCCGATCGCCTCGTCGCTGACGGGGGAGCAGTCAGCCAGGCAGCAGGTCCTTGGCCAAGCTGAGCGTGTCCAGGCCTTCTCCTGGGAGACACGGGGCAGGGAGCACGGTGAGAGGGGCAGAGGGGACTCAGGGGCTGAGCCCCCTTGGGCTCTCCTGGGGAAGCTGGGGCCTGGCCGGGCCGCCCCGGGCCGCAGGTTGCGTGGAGAAGACCCCGGGCAGGTTCTGCCTTGTTCTCGTGGCTCAGCCTGTCCTTGTTTCCTCCCGGGAGGAAGGGGCTGGGCCCACCTCTGCCTCCGGGCTCGGGCGCAGGGCTGGCAAAGCCTTGGTGCCTGCCCAGGGTTTCCTCTCCACGGAGGCTGGCAGTCCTCACCCTACGCGTTGTAGCTCCCGGCGCCCCGGCACCGTCCCGCCTGCCTGGTCCCCATCCCTCACCTCTCTGCGCCGCCTCTCGGCTTTTCTCCGGAGGCCGCATCCAAGGCAAAGCCCGGCGAGCAGCACGGACAGGGCCAGGAAGGTGCAGCAGTGCACCCGCACGGACCGCGGGCCGGCACTGCCCCTGCCAGTGTCCGGCTGCTGCACGTCCCGGGCTGGCACAGGCAGCCGGGCCCTGTTCCTGCTGGGACAGCCGTGAGCTCTGAGGGCGCTGGGGAGCAGCGAGGCCACGCAGAGCCCCAGGAGCAGGGAGAGCCCCGGGCGGAGCATGGCGGAGCTGCCCGAGGAGCTGCGACCTCTCGCCCTCGCCCCGAGCTGAGCGGAGCAGTGCCCGCGGGGTCTGTGCAAGGTGGTGGCATCAGCTGTGATGTCACAAGGCTGTTGCCTGGCATTCCCAGAGGCTGGGAATGTCAAGGCAAGGCCAGGCCAGGGGGTCTGAGTGTGTGGCTGTCTCAGCCTGCTGCTCTGTCTTGCCACTGTGGGACTGGGCCTCAGGAGCTTGGGGATGTGCTCTCCAGTGCTCAGCAAGGAACTGCTGACACGTCTGAGTTGGTATTCTTGAGTTGATGAAAATGGAGGGTAAGACTAGAGGGACAAATTTGTTTGGACTGCTTCTACCTTCTCACCAAATATTGAGGACTCTTTTTGTTTATCAGCAAACTTCACTTGTTCTGAAGGTTTGGGATTGATTCACACTTCAATTGTTACCTTAGTAAATGAGTTGTATTTCTGGCCAATCGAGGAACTCAAGCTCTTCTTGAGACTTGTGTTGGAATGAATGTTAAAAAAGTGATAGTAAAAGTGAGTTTAATAATCTTCCCTCCTCAGTTTGTTGCTGGTGATGTGCATGTTGAGCTTGGTGAAGCTTTGGGCAGTATGTTTGTGCAAGGGTTTGAGGTAACTGAACTGTTCTATAGACGGAATCGGATATAAATGAAGTGATTCGGTGATGCAGAATCTCAAGAGTTTGCAGGAATAAAGGACCTGTGGTAACATTATTTAGTAACAAATCTGTTGCAAGCTAGTGCGTGTTGCCTTCACCACCTGCCTCCTCCTAGTTGAGCAATTTAAGGTGACAAAGCTCCAAGTTTAAAATTTGCGTGGATTTTTTTTCAGGCTTGTTGTCTGGCTACATGTCTTCAGAAGTCATTCTGAATTTTGGGGTAGTTGGCAAATAGTGTGCTTGTGTAATTTTGTACTCATTTGGTATAATTCTGGATTGGAGAAATTATTACTCTAGTTAGGAGGATTATCTTAATTCCTCAGTTGGTTTTTGCAATTTGCACCCTTGTGATTGCCAAATAAAATTACTTGATGGATCTCACTTCAAAAAATATGTATGTTTTATAGGTTTGTAATCAAATGGAATGTGGATAAGGATTCAGTGCTTTCAGCTTGTATTTGGAAACCAGTAACAAGTAAGCAGTGTGATGTTAGGGCACTGCTGGGTCTCTGTGGGTTGCCGGTGCCCTCTCGAGGTGAAACCGAAAGATGCTGCAGTCTGACAGCAGTAGTGTCACTGGATTGCTGCCTGTTCAGGGCTTGTAAACAATGACCTTGGACCCACGCTTGTAACCTGATTTTTCTGCTTTCTTGGTTTGTAGGTGAAAACTCTAAAGAAGATCTGCAAGGGAAGAAAAGTCTGAGTGAGAAAGTTTCTCTCTACAGAGGTGACATTACGCTGCTTGAGGTTGATGCCATCGTTAATGCTGGTAGGTGGTTAAATATTTTATGTAGCTATGTCTTGAAAATCCTTCATAGCTCCATGGTAAAAGCGTGAACTCTGAAAAGTTGCCCAAAACTGGTGTGTCCTGTGGAAATCTGTTGGAAAATACAGCTTTTTCCCTAGTTCCTTCATACTGCATCTGTTCATCCTGCGTGCATTTACTGTGGCAGGGATTATTGTGAAACTTCTATAGCATGGTCGCCATGAAAAAATTAATGATCTCGTGTCCATCTTCTGACTTAACTTGGTTAGCTGAGACTTCACACTTTGTGTTGTAGAAGGCTCAATTTTGATACGAAGCTAATGAAGTGCATTCCAGTCTGCTTTTATAAATCAAGCTACTTGTGGGCTAGATAATGTGAAAACCTTAACAACAAGGTGATAGGAAAACAGAATTTGTTTTATGTGGTTTTCATATTTGCTTTCTTGTTGGGAGACTGTATTTCTCAAAAGTTTTGGCCATGGTCTACAGAGCTGTGTTTTAGCACCTCTTCTTATTCAGTGACTGTGTCTCCATGCGTGCAGCAGAGGTGAAGAACTGTGTGTAGCATCTTGTGACAAAAAGAGGGAAATGCCTGTGCAATTAATTCAGTTGTGTATTAGGTTATAGTAAGCTAGTTCAGTTTTTTGGCAAAAAACAATGGAAAGGTTTACCCCTACACACATGCCCCCCCAGCCAAATCTTGCCTGCACTCTCCACTCCAAAAAGAGTGTGTGGTTTGTGTGTCTTGAGGCTGGAAATTTTTTTCCCCTAGTATTTGAGTGGCATTGATTAATTTTCAAGAACTAATTTTGGTGATATTCATTTCTTGGAAGGAAACACTGCAGTATCTTCTCGGTGATGGAATAAAGTTCAGACGTTCCCAGGGTTGTAATGGCCAAAATCGATGTGTTTGCTTATCAGAGGAAAATGCCATGTGGAGCTACTGATTCATGTCTTAAAGAGCACAGGAATGTTTGCTCACACAGTGTAGACTCGGACTGTTTGATTGTATGACATCCCACTTTAACAGTGGACATCTGCTGATGGGTTTTGTGGAGTACGGGTGGAATCCTTAGCCATTTAAAAATACATTTTTGCATTCCAAGTACTGAGGCTTGGTATTCCAATGCAAAAAAATCTAATTAATCTTTTTGCTTATGCACAAAAGCCTTCTTAAATAACAAACAATACAGTGGCATCCATGCAGCATGATCCTCTCCTCACTGTGTTGACAAGGCCTCTGAAGCTTTAATATTTTCATTTTTTTTTCTCAGTCTTTTTTTAAGATGATTTTTCCAGTAGTGCTTTTGCTGACTTCCTTACTTTATTACTTTCCAGTAAGTCAATATTAGCATACTTCTCTCCATTTATATTTAGCTTCTCCTTGTTCATAGGCCTCCCTTGAATTACAGGCTGGAACTAGTTATGGATTAGCTTTAGAACAGGAATACTTAGCTTTTCTTGATTTAAATCCCCCTTTAATTCTCTTGAATGGTCCAAAAAACCTCTATCCCAGACTGCAAATGATATTATCTGCCTATAAACCTATTATATGCCTGCCATCTTGGTGAGAAATGCATCTCTCTGAGGAGAAATAAAAAAAGAATCAAATCAACACATATTAATGTGCAATTTTGAGAAAAGGTTTAAAGACCACTCAAAACAGACTGAGGTTGAAAGATCTAAAGAGAGACGTAACACTGAAAGTATCTGGAAAGCTTTTGGCAAAAAAATAAGTTGCTTCTACTGTTGTCTTCTGTAAATTGAATTTGGGCTTAATGGGAGGTTCAGATTAGATTTTGGCAAAAGCTACTTATTGAAAGCAACAGGTTTGTACAGTGAGACTTTGGTGTATCAGACTGACTCAAAATAGCAGCCTTAGGGCCAGGGCATTGTTACAGGTGGATTTTTAAGATTCTTGTAACTCTTTTGTAACCTTCTATAATTCCTATAGGGCATAATATATTAACTATTATGAGATATTAATAATTTTAGATTAAAATACTAACCTGCAGTTACTTTGGAAAAAACCATATGCTCTCTATGTGTCAGTGTAGTAATTAAGTCTAAGCCTTTGATTTGCTCATGGTTTCAGTGTTACTTTTTTTCTGTTAACCTTTCAAACTGTGGAGGATAGCTGGAAAGCTACGTGAGGAAGGTGTTTTTGGTTCAAGATCCATATTATTTATGCAAAACATCTGCTGTGCTGAGATTCTTTTTAATTCAAACAGTTTCAGTGAAACTGTAGTGTCTCTTAGACGGTGTCTAAACCCACGTTTCTGCACCATATGATGCTTTTGCAAAGAACTCCATTGTTTTTCCTTCTGCACCTGAAGTTATCCAAGCCTCAAAGACATAAAGCAGTAAGTAGCCACAGTACCAATTTCTGTGTGTGAGTTGAATAAAATGCAGCCTGTTGAATATGGAACAGGAGATAAGTTCTTTTGGAGGTAAATCTGTGCAAGTTCTTTTTATACTTAATGCCTTTTGACTACCCCAGATGTTAATGATTGACTCCCTCCTATCTGTTGCAAGCCCTGGGTTGGGAAGGAAGGAAGAGACCCTCCGGAGACTTTCTCTCTGAATTTAGAAATTCCATTAACCGTCTCCTGTAATAAATAGTTCAAAATACAGCAAGTCATATCCAAATTCAAGCCACGGGAAGATACAGGTCGAATGTTTACATTGACTTATGCAAAGAACTGAACGTGCTTGAAGTAAAGGGAGTGGTCTGGCAAATTCTGGGGCTGTGGAAGGGTTCCAGGTGGTTCAAATTGTCTGCAGATTTGGATGCAAACATATTGGCAAAAAAAAAAAAAGTGTATTCTTGAATATGTAAGGAGGAAATGAGACATAAATTAATATAAGTGGTGATCTTATGTAGCTAAATATCCGGATATCATTGAGGAACATTGCTACAGAAGGATCCCTTTTTCTCCTAGACTTTTAGCAGAGGAACCGAATGTTGCTTACTTTCCAAAAATATTTTACGTATAGTTTGTGCCATTGCACACTGTCAAAAGAACCACATCAAAACAGCCTCTTTGAAACCATTCAAGATTAGAGTGAGGATCTGAGATGCATTGTGAGAGAGAGAAGGAGCTGAAAAAAGGAGCTGATGTGCAATTTTGCTAAAATAGATGTCAGTTATCTACCCCTGTAAATGTCTTTTCCTTCCAGAATGGTTTCCTAAAACTTCTTTACTACTGATTGCATTGCAGACAGGTATTAGTTTAACTTGATGTTTTACTTAAGGTGTCCTGTTATGCCATTTCCTTCACACATTTTTTTTTAAGGATTCAGGTAAGACTCATATGAAAATCTTATTTTTACTCCTATATACTCCTCTACTCTTTGTTGTTACACTCTAAGAATGTAAACAGGCTCTCCTTGAGGCATGTACTTACTGCATTAATCTGTGCTGACTGGCCTTTTTAACAGATTAAATGTTCCTGGATGTCACTTCATCCTGATGCCAAAAGTGCTTCAAGCACTTGGAAGCCAGATAACCACAATTAGCCAACATCTGAATAAGTCATCAGAACAGAGCTCGGAGCGGGTGTGGTGTGTCTGTGTCTAGGGGAAGGGAGAGAGGGCTTCTTTAGTCCCTCTGGCAATCCCAAATACAGAAATAAGCAGTAAAAGCCTGAGTAAGGTTTGAAAAATAATTTCTTCAGTATTTATAGTATCAACTAAGCAGTAAAGACTACATTTCCTCTCCATTTTTAATAAGGAAAACTGTGTCACTATTTATGTCATATGCAGTAACTATCCGAAGTAGGTACAGCAGTGGTATTTTGGGAGTGGGTGTGATGGGGATGTCTGTGTACCTCGTATACCTTAAGCAGCAGTTCATCACTACTGACCTAGGTATTCATTCACATCCTGCCTGTTAATAAATCTTACTGGACAGTAAGATAAGGAGGCATGTACTAATAGGCTTGTGAGGGAGTTTTTACCGGGAGGAACATCAAAGGGAAACCATTATGTCAGGGGGAAAAAAGGATTCTCCTTATTTTTATCTGATAGGGAGGAGGAGGATGATGGCTTGCAGAACACTAGAAGAGATGATATTTCTTTTTATCTTTGAGAAATATTCTTGATATCAGTACAAAAATATGCTACTGAGAACAGAAACCTTTAATCTTCAGGAAAAAGGAAGATGTTCAGTTCTAGTCAATTAGATATTTCTGGTAATAGGTCTGTACTATTGCATCTAAGTTTGCAATTAGAGAGTTGCTACGGTTATAGCAACTAGATGGCTCCCTTTAAACTGTATTTGAGTGCTGGAATAATTTCTAATACTCACAAATTTGGGGAAGAAACTCTCAATTTTAAAAGGGAATATCTTTTCCATGTGAGAAAACAAATGTGAATTATAATCTTCCTCTGATAAAGAGCGAAAAGAGTTGGTGACTGACATAAGTGAACAACTCTTTATGTCCCTTTTCTACCAACCCCTGATGCTGGAATTTAGTTACTGAGCCCCGCATTGCTGAAGAAGAGGTTTCCTCTACAGGAAGCCATCTACCCGTGTGCAGTGAGTTGCCTCAGCTGGGAACGATGGTTATGCAGGCACAGGTTCCTCAGCTTCCTTGGCACAGAGTACAGGGCCAGCTGAGGGAAGGTGCATGGAGGTGGCGGTCTCCTGGTTGCTTTAAGAGGCAGAGGTGTTTTCAGGGAGTGACTTACAGCTGAGTTTTTTAACAAATTCATAAGAGTTTGGAGTGCTTGTCCTGCCGTACCTCCCTGTCTCGGTGCTGAACGTGTGTGGAACTGAAAAATATTCAGTTTTAAATACTCTGTGTTTGCTTTGCTTGTTGCAGGACTGGTTTTCACAGGAGCCGCTGCATGACTTGATTTATAGGATGAAATAGACATTTTCATACTGAATCTCACCTTTCCTAGTGAAATACACCTTTGTTCCCTCAGGCTTCTGACTTGAGGGCAGATTTACTGAATACTGAAACACAACCGTGTTTCAGTACTTTTGTGTCACAGCAATATCTTTATCCAGCTTTTTTATCTGGAGATAGCAACATATTTCCTTCCAGATTCATCATTTCCTGCCCTTGACCTTGAATATGATTGTCTAACTTAATGAGGTGTCCCTTTTTTTTCCTCAAGTTCAAAATTACACATCAAGGTAGAAGAGCTATGTATTGATACTGAGAACTGAATATATTATCAGTGAATTATGCTTATACAAGTGTGTAAGTATAGATAGGCACTGAACTCTGCCTTCCCACACAAACAGCTTGTTAATGTGCAATCAGTCACCGCAGTTGCCTTGAACTTGGTGCTTAATGAACAGGTGGGGAAAAAGGATGGATTCTAATCTGGAACAGATCTGACACCAGGCAATTTCACTGATTGCTAATCCATTTCATTTGGCAACTTAATTTATCACGCAGAATTTTCATCTTGTAACTTCTGAAGCAGAAATTACTTCAGAAGTGGCCTGTCTGAATATTATGAAGGTATTTGAGTCAGCCACTGAGCCTGATCCAGTATTCTGTATACACTTATTCTCCCCCTTTTTATTTTACAGTGACCAGTAATTCTTACTCTGGAGCTCATTTGAAATTGTTCTTCAATAATTTGATATGAAAATAAGTCCCTTAACTCAAATGTTCTTGCTATTGAGTATGGAAGCAACAAAATGTAAAATCTGCCCTTAAGTCGCTTATAGCATTTTGACATGGGATTTTTGCATTTATTACTATTGATTTTTGTGGTTTTTTTTTGTTTTTTTTTTTGTTTTTTTTTTTAGTTGAGCTAGACATAAATGGTTGATTATACTGGGAGCTTCTTAGTGAGTTTGCTGTCCATTAGAATGTTTTGTAAACATACTTTACATGTTTTATCTCCAGTGTACAGATAGGGAAATGGAAAACTTGTATTGAAATCTCTTGTATGGAGTCATCTGGCATCTGCCTATGTAACTTAGGCTGTTGTAATTTCCTCTAGGAATAGAACCAATATTGCTAACAAATTGTTGTTAATTTGGTTTTCATCTTTACTGCGAGCAGACTGTGGTGTTAATCAAAGGTTTGTCAAGTTAATTTACAGTTGGTACAATTACACTTGTGTGTAAAACCCCAGACTAATTTATATATAGTCCTTACTTATTCATCAGGAAAGTCAATGTTAATAGTTGAGGGAATCGGTCATTCTCAATTGTGACATCTGTGAGTGAGTTTATTACTGCTTTCCGTGGAAAATGCTTTAGGCCTGGCTAGCGAGCAGTAGATGTGGTTAAACTTGCCCTCTGCTTTTGGTCTAATTTCGTTTCAATGCTGTTCTTCCCTGTGGTGTAATACTCGTTTGGATGAAAAGTCCGTGTATAGTGACAGTGATCAAGAGAGTGAAATGGAAGGCGAGTACTGCTGGAGGTGTGGTTTAATTTAGGTTGAAAACTGTAGCTTCTGCCTCAGTCAAACACCATTTGCTGTAACCGTGTGGCCAAGGCTTACGGCTGAGGAGGCTCACTCAGAATTGCACTACTGGAAGGAGGGTCGCAATGCACTTTGAAAACGTCTCAGGTATAATTAGTATAACTCAAAACTTAAGCATTAAAAAAAGAAAGGTTTGGCAGTGCTGCAGACAGGTTTGGCAGTGCTGCAGACACATGTCAGGGGTGAACTTTGTTTCTTGTTCTGGGGTGCTTTGGGAAGGGGAAGTGAATTGTGGTGAAATGTTTTCATTCCAGTATTCCACCAGTGTGCTCACAGCCATCTCATGTAGCTAATGGAGATGGCTTCTGGGGGAGATGTGCTTGAGACACCTGGGTGTTATCCTGCCACATTGTGTGTGGTGCCAGTGAGCTGAGAGTCTTGGGTGGGTGGAATGGAGGTCTAAACCTCGCATGCCTCAAGGAGAACTTTGCCACTCAACCTGCCATATGGCCAGGCACTGCAGACAGCACTTCATGTTAATGATAATCAAGTGATGATTTCAAGCAGTGGGATGCGAGTGTTCGGTGACTTACTGAGAAGCCTTAAAAAAAACAGTAGAGAAGGGAATGTTCTTTCCACTAGAACAATGCGCTCAAAAGGCTCCTTAAACTCTGACAGATTGTGGGCTGAAGCACCAGACACAGATGTCGAGGTTCAGAGCTATGCTTTTTGACTTTCCATGTTCTTCTGTGCTCCCATAGAAGTCTGGGTGGAATGAGATGAGCGTGCATGATCCTTAAGTATCTGATCCTTAATTATCTAAAACGGTTTTCCCAGACAAGTTGCCCCATCCCTGGAAATGTTTAAGGTCAGGTTGGAGGGAAGTTGAGCAACCTGGATTAGTGAAAGATGTCCCTGCTCATGGTGAGGAGGGGTTGAACTAGATGATCTTTGATGGTTCCTTCCAAAACGGGCCATTTTGTGATTCTAGGAAATAGCCTGACGCAAAGTTAATGGCCAACTCTCTCCTCTGACAGGATGCAGCATACTCTGACTTCTGAAAATCTAATATAAAATGGGCAAGGTAGATGTTTTAGTAGCCTAATCTAACCTGATGGTCTGTGATAGCTGGATTTATTTGCGACTCTGTTTTCAGTGTTGATGGTTTCAGGACAGTATCTGTTTTACCTAGACCAGTGTATCCTCCTTATTTCTTTGTGCATCAGTTGCTGAACCCATTTATTATCTCTGAGCCCAATGTGATTATTGACCCTTCATGCCATGGTTACCCTGGACCTTTTTTGTCTGTGCTCTTTCAAGAGAAAACTATCAGTATACAAGCAAAACACCTGCAAAGTTGGATTTCTTCAAAAGTCTGTGCCTTCCCTCAGTTGGGGAAGCGTGAGGTGGTGTGGCATGCCGTGAATCCTTTCTGACAGCAGGTGGCAATAGTGCCCCTGTTATCGTGAAACCGCTTTTTGGCTTGCGTACCTTAATTTTCCTGGACATAAAATCGGTAATGACTTAAGCAGAGGAAACAAAATGCATGTATTCGAGGCGTGCTTGTTGGATAGGCCATCGATACAGCTCATGCTTATTAAATGCCGACTCCATTTCATTACGTGTGTTCAGTGTGCGTTTGAAATAGAACAGGAGACAGGCGTGGTTTGGAAGAACTGCAAGCATCTGTTTTACTTCATAGAGGAAAATATTTTGGAAGGACCTTGCTATCAGCCTGTCTTATCATACATTTGACAGTGCAGCTGTCATCTTGAGTGCGCTGATGGAGCAGAGTGGTGTAAGAAACTACTCAAGGTCGTCTTGAACAATTATGCTTCGTTTCATAATATTAAATCCACTTTTAATCAGGACTTGTGGGGGATTATCTAAAGGATTGTGGGTTTTTTAAGCCGATAGTTGCAACAGTGTGTTCTCAGTCAAGACAGGCATGCAACGTTGTGGGTTTTTTCAAGCTTTTGCATTTTAAAAAACCCAAACCAGTCGAGTAAATTTCCAAATGTTGGTTCACAAAAGAGACGACTTCTTTGAGGCTTCCTCTCTCTACGTACAAAATATTGGCAGCGAGAGGTCAGCTGGTAGGCTGAGATTATCCCTGTGGTGTTAATACTGCCCCCCACACTCCTCTGTCCAGATGTACGTTTGCTCTTTCCTCCCTTTCTGTTTCTAACCACGAACGCATTGGGTTGTTCTGAGTTTGCACAGATATTGTCTCGACACTGTCTCAGTCACTGTAAGTAGTACAGTAAGGTCAGCATGGGAATTAGCATTTCTATGTGTAACGTAATCTCGTTAAATATGTGCAGTTAAGTACTGAATAGAGGAAGGTCTACTTTGATTGGAACAAGTAAGCTTTAGGTTAATCTTATCTAATTTGCTGGATGCAGAAAATGGGGTAAAAAAGCGGTAAGTCAGAGTTGATGTCCAAAACTGCTGTTGTGCAGCTGGCTGACCCTGTCTGTCTCCCCTGCCTTCTCCTCAGGCAGGAGGAATTGCTTTCGCTTAATTCTCTTAGCTGGTGAGTAGAAGACCTATGCTGAGTCTTCCACCCTTTGCTAGGATTTTGGGTTTGCCTAGTGCTTTGCCATTTGCTGCAGGTCTTGGAAATGTTAGTCCCTTGAAATACAGTTTCCATTACTTGTTAAATAAATAATTATGGGCTGTGAAATGCAGTTTAGGTTTTGTTTTGACCTATGGCTGTTAGCAACTGACTTTTCTGAGAAAAGAAAAACATTTCTGTTTGCAAAACCACAAGTTGCTTTCTTTAGGAATTCAGAATGCCTCTCACATAGAAATTAGTATTAAGGGTACAGCTTGGCTTTAAAAATCTGTGCTCCGAACTCCTTTGTGTGACTTGCTGTCACAGTCATAAAAATTAGTAATGGCAGCTAAGTATACATCAAAGGTCTGTGGAAGCTTGTGAAAGTGGTATTTGCTTGTTAATCCAAGCACAAAGGCAAGTGTGTTTGCATCGTGTGCAAGGAGTAGTCACTTGCATGCTAATGTACCGTTGTTCAGAGTTCTTTGGATGTGTTTGGGAATTGTTTTAATTACAGTATTGGAGGTGCTGCAAGGCCCTGTGGTTTTGTCACAGCAGTGGGATGATGAGCTACTGCTGCTCCCAGACTTCTTCCCTTCACTCTGAGGTGACAGGAACATTCAAGGTTCGTTTTAGAATCTGTCTGGATTGTCACTTTCACGATGTGTTTGAATGGCCAAGAGGGGACGTGGTCCTGTTCCTTCTGCCCTTGGGGTACCCTGTCCCTAACACGTTCCTTCTGGCTGCAGAGGAGCTCTTTGGAGCTCTGCAGCTTCTTGCCTGAGCTGTGCCCGAGGGCCAGCAGTCTCATGAAGAAAAGATGACTTGGCTCTTGTAGGAGTGATGTTGTAATAGTCCTCGTTTTCAGATGGTTTCACCAGTGGAGCCTTGAAGCCTGGGGCTTTCATTGTCTATTGTGTCTGAGTAGTTGAAACTTGTGGGAAAAACACCGATTTGGAGAACTTTTTAGGATTACTGCTCCTTCTGTCTTTTATCACTTGCATGTCTGTACTGCAGTAACTTTAATCTGGTGTGCAACATGAATCACTTAAATATGTCTCTGTAGCACCTTCATTTTATGCTTGAAAGCTGGTTTCTGTCGAGTAATAAATAGAAATAGTTAATATCTGGCATGCCTAGTTGTGGGCTGCCTCAAAAAGATGGTTCTGTCAGCTATATTTGATTTGTATTTAGAATGTTTTGCATTGCAAATCCATGTTAGAAATGCTTTTTAAATTTAAAGTGTGAACCATATTGCTTTTTCAAGGGAACGGTACTCTTGTGTCATGTGAAATAACTTTTTGTGTAAGAAAGAGATGGTATTGCTTTCAACTCTATCAAACCAGGTTATAGAGGAATGTAAGTCTTCCCTGTGACTTGATATGCCAGATAATAGTAACTGGCAACCCATTCCCTTTACATTTCTAAGAATTTGCGGCGTACAGGCTTTCAGAGGAACTCTCTTTTCTCATTCTGCCAGTTTCAGTCCCCTTTGAAGGGATTATGTTGAGCAATGTGGTCCAGGTTACTTGACTTGTTCTGAATTTCTAGAAATCTGAGTCATGATATTACTCTTTCTGAAATTAAAATCAAATTTTAGAATTATTTTCAGAACAGGCAGTCAGTGAAGAATGGTGCATTTTACCTGCAGAGTTCATTGAACCAGGGAAGCCGAGAGAGAGAAAAAGCTGAGAGAATTTATTAATGGCAACTTATTTCTAAGGTTTTGAAACTATTTTCATTTTAGGTTGTCCATTATCTTAAAAAATAAAACAACTAAATCAACCTTGGGGGAAGGGTAGACCAGGGCAAATACTTACTTCTTGGTTTGCTTTGATTCCTTGGATGAAGGCATCTCTTAGTGCTGGAGGCCAGACGATTCTTGCGATGTCACAGCGGAGTTTTGCCAACCAGCAGTTCTAGCCTTGGCCGTGGTTCAACTAATTATAGGTCCCCACCACCACCACCAGTAGATAACAAACGCAGCATTTCAGGGAGCTGAGTGATCAGTCTTAGGGCTGTTTCACCACAAAGAGTGATTTCTCTATCTTCCCCCTCCCTTCTGATATAAAAGAACCTGCTTAGGAGGCCTGGACTTGGAGTTTTGGCAGGGCTTACAGCCCAAAGGCTCTTTAGGTCAGGAGTTTACAGCTTCAGAGGCTGCAAACTCTAGTTCAGACTAGTCCCCACCACCGGTGATAGATGAGATTAAAACAGAAGCTGTTTCTTAAATTTGAAGTGAGTCCTGTGACAGACAGGCCAAAGGGGTGTTTTCAGGTGAGAGTACGTATCTCTATAGCTCTTATCAAAGACCCAGCAAAAGGTTTTGGGCTCCCTACTTCTTTTTTAGTGCCCATGTCCCAGGGGCTGAGTTACATGTGGCTTCTCCTCTCCCGTCATGCTGGCATTGTCAGACTGAAACCAGGATTTGAGTCAGAAATGACAGCTTAGCAATATCTCTGCTGCCTTCCTTTCCTGTCCTGTCCTCTAGTGCTAGCACCCAGCAGAGCAGCTCGTGTTGACTGCAGCCTCCCCTTCTGCCCTTTCTGCCCTTATCCTTGGGGGGAAGGATGCGAGAGGAGAAGCATGCATGGTGTTGCCTCGCTTCTTAGAAAGGCCCCTGTGAGGTGTAACTGGATGTAGCCTTGTGACTACAAGTCGGTGTCTTGAATCACGACCTCCCGCCTGTGCTTTCAGCAGCCAGGGAAGCTGTGCTCATGTATTTAAAATTTCTTATTTGGGCCACTGCTAATCATTCAGGAAAGCCAGGTTTTGTTCTTCTTGGCGGCCTCTTTTAGAGAGCCAAGGCTGTTCTGCTTTGCCTGAGGGTGAGAGTGCGATGGATGGCACTTCGGTGTCTCTGCTATAGACACTGTGCCTCAGGAGTCTCCCTGGAGCGCTGCTGGAGTCACTTCACATTTCATAATTCCTTGCTGACAATTAAGTCAATTTGCTGGTGCAGGCATGATGGAGCTAAGCTAGGACACGTTTCTTTTTTAGCCAAGATACGGAGTGAAAAGCTCACTCTTTTGCTTTGATTAAATTGAAAACTGAAGTATATCGTTACCTCTCCCTGGCTTGGAACGTGAATCCGATTTATCAGTGGCATTGTCATCCTCTCTGGACTTCTTGCTCATGGATTTATTTTCTTTTTTTTTTTTCTTTTTAATGAGAGGAAGACTCAAGGCAGGCGTGCCTTGATATTTGGTGCTGAAGGTGGTAAAGCATCCCTCCTCAGTAAGAAAAGATGCAGCTGTGAGCTGGGGCCCCTGGAACTCCAGTGGGCTTGGACTTGTTTGTGGCAGTGAGGGAAGAGCATAGTTCCATGATCCAGGGCTTTAGGAAAAGGGCACAGGCACTTTGGATCTGTGCAAACTGAGTGGTCTCTCTCTTCTCCAGTGTGGTCTCCTGAATCAAGGGATTTTTCTTTAAATTCCTTGGCCGAATACCACATTCCTCCTGCTAGAAATATTACTTTGATTTTTAAATTTTTTTTTGATTTTTTTTTTTTTTTTACCTCTGTTAAACAACATTATCTTACATAGTCTTGCTAAATATATAATTTAGCAATTATAGTTGTTCTACCTTGGGCCTAATTTTTCTCCAGTCTTGGCATGAACACAGTGCTGCAAATGTGGACTTAGTCTGGTGAGACAGAGAATGATTTAATGTCAGAAGTGGAATTTTGGGTGCTTTCTGGTTGTGGTGAAATCAGTTAATGGATTGGCTTAACTTTTTGGTTGGGGTTGTTATGCTGTTTAGACATGGGCTCTGTTTAAATGATGTTTATACGCTTCAAGCATAGTATTTAATTTTCAATATCTGTGCTGCAGCATATGTGTGTATATTTGCGCTCTTTGTATTTTGCTTTTTTTTTAAAAAAAAGCTGCAGTTTTAAGTGTTTCTTCCAGACCAGCTAAGGAAATAGTCTGAACCATCAGCAGTCTGCGTGGCATTGTGCAAATACAGGAGATAAATCCTATATAATTAGTGAGACTGAAGAGTTTTAAATTCTGATCCGGAATTTTGATCGCTTGTCAGTGCATATAATGAATCTATGAATTAGGTGAGAAAGAAAATGTGCATATGAACTGGAAATAAAATCAGTTGCTGAACAGCCCCAGGCTTTTAATTCAACTTTGGTACAAACTGGTCCAGGTAACCCAGAGGGCTGGTTCTTAGCAATGTTGAGGTAAATGTATTAATACCACTTCAGTGGTGCACAGGTGAAAGGACTGTTTTTATATTCCAGAAGTTTCTTTCAATTATATCTTCTTTTAAATGCTTTTTTTTTTTTCTGTAGAGTGTCATAATTGAATTGCCTGCCATATAACATGCATGCTTGTGTGAAGATAGCTGCTGGGAGAAGGGAATGGCAAGAAAGCTGTTTGAAGAGATTGTTTATGGATTGTTATTACTGTTCTTTTACACCAGAGCAACTGGTGGCTCACTTTTTTCTTTTTAACACCTTGCTGAGAGAAAGTGTTAAATGCTATTTGTTAATGGATGTAGGATTTCTATTCTCAACTTATATCAACTATTTCATCTTAAGGATGGGAAATCCACGTCTGGTACTTCCAAAGCATCTTTCTTCCTCCTTTGTCCAAAATATTTCCTTTTCAGAGCGCACGGATGACTCTTTTTGGTACCAACACATTATGCTTCTGAAGCTTCATCCCTACAGCACATATAATAGCTTGTAAGTTTAATGAAAATGCTGATTTTAAATAAGGCACTTGTGTCACTCAAAAGATTTGAGTTTAAGCGTTGAACCTAGAAAAAGCTGCACAAGTTCTTACATTTAGTGCAGGCGTAGTCACGTTCACTTGGGAAGGATTGTTCATACATAATTTAAGGACATATAAAAGTCTTGAAAAATGGTGTGTTAACAGACTATTTCTCATTGAAGTTCCCCCC
>VZTA01005554.1:51592-125703 GCA_013398855.1 Mohoua ochrocephala | reverse complement strand
TCTTCATTGAACTTCCCCCCCCCCCAGTATTTAATAAAAAAGACACTAAGTTTTGTTCTCTTTAAAAGCTGCTCTCTAATCATGTAGTTCATTATTTCAGCTTCAAAGTGTAGTCTGTACAGAGAGGCAATGAGGTGTATCCACATCTAGAAATTAAGCAATAATCATGTAGTTTAGTGTTTCAACAGGCTTTGTTCATTAGTAGGTACAATGATCCATTGTAAAGTACTTGCTGTAGTCATGATATTCTTAACAGTCTGAAACTTAAACTTTCCAGAATGGTTTTTTTGAATATATATTCTTGACTGCAGTGGTGCTACCATGGGTACCAAATGTGTCTCATGTAATGGTAATTGTTCTGCAAAGTCATTATGAGAAGAATGGCAGACATTGTGTGTTGGTGTAGTGTGTGTGTGCATATGTACGTGGCTTTGGATTAACCAATAATTCACGCTCGCACCAAGACCAACAACTGTAGACATGGCAGAATGATTGGAAAAGCTTCTTTAATTTAAGCACTTTTGAACAAATTGAAGCAAGAGAAGGAGAAACAAAGACACACTGGGAAACACAGAGAAACATTGGGAAAAACAGAGAAAGGGGAGAATTAAAACTGAAGTGCCGCAAATGAGTCGGAGAAGGAAGTTGGCACTGAAATGCAGGAGGGCACACAGGGAGAAAATTTAGTGGTTTGATGGTTTGAATTATTGAGGCTTATCTTGTCACTGAGTCCATAGAGTCACTAAGACAACACTTCCAGATAGTGAAGATTGGTCAATAAAACCAGAGATGTGGGAAAAAAAGTATGCTTCTAATTTTGAGAAGATGAAGGAATGATGGACTAAAGGTGTGAGTGGAAAAGGGCCACTTGACCAAGGTGTTGTGAGTTGAGGCTGTAGTTATATGGCAATTTGGAAGCTTCTCGGCAATTGAAATGAGTAGTACTTTACCCTGAATGAGAGGAGTCTGTCTGTGTGCTTGAACACTTCCTCTAGGACCTGCCAAGCCAGGGCTGTCCTGGGCAAGTGCATGGAAATGTGGAAGTCAGCCGTGCTGAATTTCTTTTATAGTTTCTTTCTGGATTTCTTTCACTTTTTCAGCCTTGGTGAAGCAATTTGTTTTGGGACTGTATATAAATAATTTTTCTTGATAGCGTTGTGCAAGGTGACTGTAAAATGCTTACAGGGGGTGGGGAGGGAGAGAAGTCCGTGTTTTTAGTTATTCTTGATGTTGCAAACGGACTGTTTGTTGCAGTAGCTGAACCACCTGTTGAAAAGCTGCTGATTTTCAGTTCCATTTTACAGTGCAGACTGTATGTGTAGCCTAGAAACTGCAAGAATAAGCCATGGTGTGCAAAGATCCCTGGAATGTGGTGGTTTGTGGGGAGGAGTGTCCTGTTGCAGTCCTGCTGGAGCTGGGGTGCTGAGGTCCCACACTGTCGTTTGCTGCGCGTCGGTTCTCAGCCGATAAGACAAAGTGCAAAGCCATAGCTCATCAGTGATTCATTATCAGTGTTTAAATCTGCCCGAAAGAAATGGCAAACTGCATAATAACCACAGTTGCCTTCACAGGGCAAGAGGGGTAAAAGGTTGGTGGTCCCAGACCAACACTGGTCTATCCTTTGCCTCTTAACAAGCATCAAATGTTTTATAAATGGAGGCAGAGTTCAAATCAGTATTCTTTAGCTTTTTTGGGGAGCTCAGCAGTGAATTTATTTAGTTTTCACCGTGGAGACTTCGGGTCACTAGAGTGTGCTGCAGTCCCAGCCCTGGGCTGGTGTGAGCTCGCCCCAGTGCTTTCCCTGCCACTGGGCGACCGGGAATTTTTCATCACGTTGCTTTGCTGTCGCCTGGGCAACTTAAGTGAATTTCCCCGCTATTTTCTTTGTGTTGCACACTGCTTCCCTGGCAGTGAATGACCTGGTGGCTCGTTAGCTTGGTACCTGTGTGCCCCGGGAGAGCATCTTGTTGTTAAGTATTGTATTGTCCCTATGGCTGCCTTTATTTTGCTGACTGAGGAGCCCGTGAGAGGTTGCCACACTGATGGCTTATAAAGAGTTGGTATCAACAGCATTTAATTGAACCATTTATAGGTGCCGGGTGGTAGTGTTTATGGAGTTCAGCTTTGGAGCTTTGTAGTGGTGAATGTGGGGAAGAAAAGGCAGACCTCCTGCACAGGGCTGCGTATGGAAGAAAGCACATGGTGTATACTGAGTTTGGAAATGTGTTAGTTTTCTTTACCAAAAAGTCTATGTTCAGCCTCTTTAGAATA
Source organism: Mohoua ochrocephala (assembly GCA_013398855.1). Classification (NCBI taxonomy): domain Eukaryota; kingdom Metazoa; phylum Chordata; class Aves; order Passeriformes; family Acanthizidae; genus Mohoua; species Mohoua ochrocephala. The sequence continues at coordinate 123,432 of VZTA01005554.1, read as the reverse complement.
AATGTAGTCTGTTTTCTAGGTTCCTGCAAGTTACTCTTTGATAGAGAGGCACAAATTGAAAGTAGTAATTTTTTTTGACATTCAGTGCTTTTTTGCTTGCTCAGGAAAACTTTGTACAGTTGAATGAATTCCTTTCATATTTTTGGTGAAGGCTGAGGCAGTCTGGATGTCTAGCTTGAGGACAAATCCAAAACTGTAGAAATGTAATTAAAAGGTTTTTTATTACTTCTGCTGTCCTGTCTTATTTTAATTAAGTTCATCCTCTGATGAAAATTGGGCTCTGAATTATAGTGGGAAATCCATAATGTCGTCTCTTCTTCTTGGATGAAGATCACGGTTGACAATTCTCCTCTGCGGGCACGCTGTGAGTTTCTGCCATGAGAAGAGACACTCAGCCGTGCAGGGAACAGTTTTCATAGGGACAGGGCTAAAGTTGTGAGGCTTTATACAGAAGCAAAGGACAGTTGCCTTCCATCTGAAGTGTGAGATTAACCTGTGTTCCATGTGAATATGCATTTTTCAAGTTGTGATTTTCCAAAACCAAAGCCTGTTAAGAAAAAGCCCCACTGTATGTACGTTTCTATACATGTGCATTCTGCAAGGAGTCAAACAAATGGTGAACTTGTTACTTAAAACTCTGCTGGAAGGCAAACGAATGCAAGGGCAGAGCCCACCTGAGCACCCCTGATGCACAGCAGGATTACCCACAGTTATGAGCATCAGGCTCCTGCCAAAGCCCCCTCTTTCATTTCCCTCGCAACTCTGTGTGCTGTTCTGTGCTCCAGGATTCATCTCACGACTCGTTCTGTGAAGCAGACAGACCATCTTGTGCAATTCAACAGAGAACTCTGGGAAATATGCGTGTGGATTAGGATAGTTAGGGAAAAATACTCTGCTGATGGGCCCCCTTTCCTGTTCCCTCTGATAACTTTGACTCTATGCAAAAATAGGTTATCCAGCTATTTTCTCTGTTGAGCATGTGGGTGAGGTGGCCAGATCAGAGCGGCCGAATCTTTAAGTGCTGTTAGTGTTTTATAGCAACGTGATAACATTATTTTATCTGGAAATAGTTACGGCTGCTAATATGTCTGGAATTTGTGCCAGATGGTCATTTTCTTGTCTAGAACGATACAACCTAAACCTGAAAAAACCCAAACCCCAACCCTACAAACAGGTCTAGCAGCTTCACTGTGCACACACTGCACAGAGCTGTTGTGTCCGGTGTCTTTAATTGAATGCGATGAATATAGGTTTGGCATAGCAACTTCTGAAAAGTAAAAATTCTCTTTACAGGCCAGCGAGACATGGAGGCTTCTTGTTAATTTTTGTTTCACTAATAGGAGAAATATTTTTTAAATTATTTTTGAGCTATATGTTAAGGCTGTAAATTTCCTTGGAAAGCTAGCAAATGGAACATGCCTATGAAGAGATTAAAGTAATTATACTGCAATGCTCCACTAGGAACAGAGAGCAGTCTGGGATAAAATTATTTGGAGAGATGCCAAATCCAAGTTTGGTTCCGTTTTAAGCTAAAACTAATTAAAGTTGTCAGGTCTTACAGTGGTCAAAGGTTGCTTAGCTGCTACTTGAAATAAATGAATCTTTTCCTCAGTCAGTAACGCTAACAGCTACGTGTTTGCAGCTGTCTCATAACAAAAAAAGCTCCAAAGACCTTCTAGTTCTTGTTTCCCTTTGTGCATGTCTATTTTAGCATGTCAAATAGTATATCCTGGCCACAATATGGAGTTTTGAGTCTTTTTGTCTGTCTGCCTTCTCCTTTGTGATTTAATTTCGCTTGTGAGGAGGAATTCTTATGGAAGAAACTTCCTCAAGAAGCTGCTTTAACTCTTTCTGATTCAGAAAAGCTGCTTTGTGTCTGTATATTCTGTTTATTTAAAATAGACGTACAAGATTTATGAGAACAAATATGGGTTCTTTAGCATGTAAAGTCTGATAGAATATTAGATTTCCTAAAATATTCCAGTACCCACAGGGAGCCTACTTTTTCAGGAGCATGTAGTGACAGGACAAGGTGGAACGGATTCAAACTGGAAGAGAGTAGGTTTAGATTAGATATTAGGAGAAAGTTCTTTGCTATGAGGGTGCCCAGAGAAGTTGTGGATGCCCCATCCCTGGAAGTGTTCAAGGCCAGGCTGGATGGGGCTCTGAGCAATGTGGTCTAGTGGAAGGTGTCCCTGCCCACAGCAAGGGGTTGGAAATAAATGATCATTAAGGTCCTTTCAAATGTAAGACATTCTATGATTCTATAACTCTAAATTTTTCAAATGTCTTGTGCCAGATACAATTTCTGTTGAATGAGGAGTTGTTGATCATGAAGATAGGCATGTTTCAAATAAACACTGGCATCAAAGTATTCAAATCAAAATATTCTCATGGCATTTTGAAGAAAAGAGAGTTTATAATTTCGGTCAGTAGTAGGTTTTTGTGAGAATCTGTATAGGGAATAACACTATGTATAACAAGGATACATTATCCATATGTTCCTAAAAATCAGAAATTATTTAAAAGAATGGAGTTGGAGATTGTTGTTCTTTTGTTTTTGTGATGTGGTCTTAGGTGTATTACTCAAGGTTTGATCTTGGCATGTTAAAACTGAATTTCTGCAATCTTGCATTTTGCAATTTGTGGGTGGAAAGTTTGCAAATGTGTTTTGATATTTTACATACTCAGTTCTGGCTGCCTGACACAACTTTGGGAACTGCTTCACTTACGCACCTGTGCATATGTGCAAGCACACATGTGTTAAAAACCAGAGCCAAGCAGGCCGTTCCTTCGTGCTTCTCTTATGGAGAAAACTTAGGCACCGTTTGCCTTTTTTTTTTTAATCAGAGTAGGGCTCAGGAGTGGTGCTGGGCCAGATCGCTGGGTGGAAGTGGTAGTTTTGCCCGTCTAGAAATAAATTTCTTTGCATTGCTCATTAGTCCACCTGTTTCCCCTCCAAAAACAACAACAAAATGTTGATAAATTTCAAAATTCATTTTATTATTAAATTTAGTTAGATCTGTTTGTACGTTGGGAGAAAAAAAGATCTGAGAAGACGTAGTATAAGGCTGAAGCTAGTTTTATATACTACTGCTAATAAATAAATTTATATCTAAAATTTCACCAAGCTCTACTGTAAATTTACCGTGAAATTTATGTCAGACTTGACTGGCTAAATTCCTATAATGAATAATTTAGCCTTGCAAATTTTTTTTTTTTTTTTTATTCCTCTTGTTTTATTTTATTGGAACAGCTTTGAAATGGTACTTCTAGGTATACTACCATGTCTGTATATATGCATTTTACTACTGATATCCTTTGTGTGTGAATATAATTAGGAGAATTGAGGAGATGAGCTTGAAAGTATGAGTTGGGATTAGATGTGTGTTGTCTTTCTGTGGTTTTGGGTGTCTCAACCCTGATATTTCATTAAAGGAATTGAGTTAAATTGACCTAGAGTATTAGTCTTAGGAAATAAAAAAGCTCAGTGGAGATTGCAGGCTGCAAAGAGGCACTTTTATAGCAACTATGTTGCCAAGGTATTTTTCGTATATGAAAATTGTAAACATATGAGATCAAACCGGTTGGGTAAGACTTGCTTTGAGTCTTTACGTCTATAGCGTCTATGTGTAATGTCAGCAGTCATGTTTAAGTGCAATTATGAAATAATACTGTTTCCTTTCCTGTGAATTTTTGGTGTTGTAGACTTTACCCTCACAGCAAATTCTTGTGTCTGTAGCTGTTTACAACAAGCTCTCAAAAGCAGCTACACAGAGGAGGCTCATTTAGCCCGACCGGAGTGGCATTCTAAAGCGATGCTAACGAACCCTGTGGGATCGGGAGAACTCGTACTTGGAGCAGGTGCTCTCTAAGCTGGAGTTTAGAAATTTGTTGCCTCCAACTGTGAGGAAGGCAACCTGTCTGACCAGCATGTCAGTTTATGAAGCTTCGTGGAGATGACTCGAGTGATCAACGTGTAATGTTAAAAACTTGGTGAACCCTTGCTATTAAAAAGGGAAACATAGAATTATGCTGAGCGCTTTTAGAAAATTGAGGAAGTGTAATTGCTGGGCTTCATTTTTGGGTGGAAGAATCTTAAAGCTATTTATTAACAACAAAAGAAAGGTACATAATAAGCATGTTAGACTGGATGCTGTCTTTAGGTGTTACTCTCCTGAGAGCTTCTCAGCCGTGCCAGTTCCTCCATGTCTGTTGGATGAGGAAGGCGCTGTTCAATCGTATTGTGCTGTTCTGTGTTCATGGATGCAGGGATCTTGGGCTCTACATTGAGCAGCAACCTCTAAATGCCAACTTTCTTAATGCAGAAAGTATCTTAAGTTGTTTGCTGCTGTTGCTGTAAATTTCCTTGACCAATTTCTTTACCAAACTCCTCTGTTTTGGCCATCTCACTCCCCGTGGGAGTAGCCTTTCAGAAAACGCATCGCTTCAGTGTTAAACTTTGCTTCCCAACCTCTGAATCTTCTTACAGTAAAAGTGATTAGGCAGATTCATAGTCAACAGGTCATAAATGGACAGCAAAGGGACTGGACATAAATGTATGCTCTAACATCCTTAATGGAGCACTTGTGGATGCAGGGGGAATGCAAGGGGAAAGGATTGTGCAGTTGCCAGGCTGACGTGTTCTCCCTGAGCATCATTCCCTGTCGCTCCCGTCAGGGAGAAAATCCTGGTTAGAGAGACTATTAGTCTCGTGTGGTAAGACATTTCTTCCTAACAGTATCATGGAGTAGGTGTTTCTCAGTCTCAAAAACCAAGCTGCTCAGGTTTCTCAGGCTCATTTCCACTAACTGCCCTGTCAGCAGGAGTAAGTTTAAATTTTCATAAAATATGGAGGAAATGCTTCTGCATTTATTTTTTCCATTAGCACCGATATCTGGAGCCATTTTCTCTCGTAGGAACAAGTGCTGTAAGCCAAGTCCACCTTCTCTAAAATACTTTTTCCTTTGCCTTGTAATGAGCGACAGTTCAATTATTTCAGCACCGTGAAGCTGTTTGGGATGCCATGGAGTGGCACATATGTTTATATATATGCACTCTGGTAGTTAAAGCTGACCAAGGCAGCGAAGTGAAGTGGTGCACTGTACTCCTAGAAACAGGAATAGCCAAGTGGCTATAATTGAGTGATTGGAATGTAATGCCTGTTGGGATTTGCTGTTGGGTGCATTAGTAAACAATAAACACTAAAATGGAGATATGCAGCCGTACACGCACGTGTTTCTTACCACAGCATTTGAATCAAGTATGGAACACATAGAGGAAAGTATTTTGTTGTTTCTGTGCACACAGAAGTCTGGAGTATTTTCTTGTGAAGTTCACAGTGGATTACCAGATTTTTTCGAATTTGCTTTCAAAACTACACCATGGCAAGCTGCACTTGTCGCTTGAGTTGCTAATGATACCTGGAAACCTTATGTTAATCGCTAAAATCCACAAGCCCTTGAACAAGCAAACAAATCAAAGAAGTCATGGATTAGCTTGTTACACTGTCCTGGATGACTTGTTTTTCCGTATGCTTATGGGGATTGCTTTCTGCTGCCCACCCGTTATTTAATCCTGTTTTAACACAGAAATTTGGTGGGAAAAGCTACTAAATCTCCTTTTCTAAAACAGGTCTTTATTGTTTATCATGGAACAATTAAAATGAATGTGACTATCTGTTTATGAAGGCACTAAAGCTTGTAATACCTTTCTTGTGTGCTTTGGATTTATTTAAAGTTTTTTTGAGGGCTACCAGTGCCAGGTAGGAAATAAAGGACTTTTGAAGCAGAAACTGCATGGTTTTGTAATTTTTTTGTTTGAACTTTAGGATTAAACTATGGTTATAAAGGAGACAGGTCTTCAAACAGTGCCAGAACAGTAACTGTAGTGTTTTAGTTGCATGTCTTGTTTAATCAGTAAAATTCATGAACTTTCAGTACTTGTACATCAGAAGATAATTTGAGTGATACTATGTACACATCTCTAGTGGATTTTATCACAGAGTCCTTTGCTGTAAGTACTGAGTATTTCTGATATTCTGTATTTCACGGAGAAATACAGTGGAATTATTTGGCTTACTCCTGGTAAAGAGTAAATACGCTCTTCATGTTTCATACCAGTGCTTGAACAAATAAGTGTCTATTGCTTTACCGTGAAGGGCCCCCAAAGCTTCCAGGTTGCAGCTGGTGAGAAGAGGTCACGTTTCTATCTGAGAAGAGATAGACTGGACCTGCTGGCTCTGCTGTAATTTGGTTATTACCCATTGCCTGATCAATACTGCACAAATAGAAAACCCCAAGTCCAGGCAGGAGTGAAACTCTCGCTTTTCCCAGTCAGCCGTAACTGAAGGGGCTGCTGCCTGTCTCAAACAGAAAAGCTTTTGCTTTCATCTGTGGTCTGCAGTGGAAGGACAAAAGGGGAGACTTTCAAAAGGAGTAATGAGAATCAGGAGCTGAAATCCCATTGACTTTTAATGAAGGTTAGGGGCAGACGCTTTTGTTGTGCATCAGAAACTTCCTCTTTCTCAATTGTCCAGGTTGCTGATGGTGGATGAGATCTGCCTGTGCCACCTTTTGGACTCCTACAGGAACAAAAGTTACCTTGAGTTATGTTTGCTGTGTGGCCCGAGCTAAACACAGATCCCCTTTACTTGCTTCCATGAGGAACAGTCAGTAATCACACCCCCACCTCTGTCCTTGTCTGTGTGCTGCAGAGCCTTTTGAGAGATAAAAGCACGAGAACTTACTGCTTGGCTACTCTGTGCTGCAGCATTGGGTATCTTCAGAAAAGAGAGTGAAGATTTTCCCAAAGTTAAGTTGTTCTGTTGTGTGAGAGAAACTTTATCTGGTGACCTGCAAAAGATGCTGCAAAGGTCTCTATCAAGCAGTGTTGGAAGTACCTTCCATGTACCTACATGTGGCTTTGCTTACAGGAAAGTGAGTTTAGTGATTAAAATACTTCACTGCCTGAAAAAGTCACCTCAGTAATTTTTCTTTGATAATATGTGAAGCTACTGTAGTAACTTATACACTTTATAGTAGTGCCAGCCACAACCTTGGAAAAAATGCTGCTAGGATACTTTTTTGGTTTTTAAATTTTTAAAAGACATTTAGATTTTCCTTTCCAGGTATGCTTTTCTCATGCTGACAGGAAGCTGCTCCCGTGATGAGGATTGGTTGGCACACACACACTTGCGAAATGCTCCGCAAAGTGCCCACACAGCTTTCCGACTGTGGCTCTGGTACTCACGGAATAGGGTCATAGCCTCCGTGAGTGAAGGAGTGGGGAGGGAGGAGGCTTGTTTTGGGAAGTGTATGGGAAATGCAGAGACTTATTTCTTTGAGACTTGAAGTATTCCTGAATACAGCATGGAATTAAACCTAGGTTTAAGTTTTGTTTGTGCTCTCCTAGTCGCCAGCTTGTTCCCCCACAATGGAATGCATTGTGTATTGCGTGCCATAATCTCTGGGAATTTAGGACTTGGTTTGTAGTTATTTTTGGTAGAATTCTCGACTCCTCCTTTTGTGCTTGAAGATCTTTATATTTTGTGTGCGTATTGTAAGTGTAGCATTTGGTTTTAAAACATGAAACTAGTTTAAATATGGGGAGTCTGCAGCAAGTCCCTCTATGTTTCTGCCTTGTGTTAGGAGTTGAGAAGGATCTGTATGCAACCCTCACTTCTTTTGAAAAAGGTCTTTGGATGCATTATGGATGAAGCTAGAGACAAAGTGCTTTTTAAAAAGTTTATCTTGCACAGTCACGCTATATATGAATGTACAATCTATACTTCTTACAGTGACTAGCCTGGTGTCCACCTTTTTTGCTTGTGGCTTTCCCCCACAGTTCAATAATCTTCTTTATTATTCATGTATGAAATGATGAATGATTACTTTATAAAACTTCACCAATACAGTGTTGGGAAGTATTGAAAACAACATGGGCTCACCGTTTGTCTTGAGCTGGGTTTCACAAATACCTGCTCTTGCCTGACCTGGTACTCGCCAAAGCTGCTCTTCCGTATGGGCTGTGTGCAGGAATCCAGTGTTCTTGCAAATTCACGGGCTTGCTTCCATAGGTGTTGTACGTGGATTTTGCTTTACCATTCCATATCAGAAAACTCAGTATCACAAGAACTAACATACTTTCAATAACATTTTGAAGTAATCTACATCAGTGCTTGTTTTTCTTAAAGGTTAGAATGTATTTTTATAACCTGGACAGTTACTACTGGAACACTAAGCTGAGGTCTCTGATTTTGGCTATTAATATTACACCCTTCAGCTGTTCTGTCTGCATCTTTATAGTTATGCAACTTTATTTTTGGTTTAATCTTTTCATTATATAAGCTTTTGTCATTTTTGAGAACAGATTATGAAAGCACAAGTCTGAAGAAACTAGTCTTGGGTGCTTCAGGAAAAAACTGAACATAAGGGCAGAAGTATGGCAATATCTTTATTACTGATTTAAGAAAGAAAAAACAATTGAAAGGGAGAAAACAGAGACTAGTTTCAACCACCTGAGCAATGTTTTTTTGGCTATTGCCAGTAGTGTCTTTGTGCTGGACAGTAACCTCCTGCATTACCTTTATCTGTGTTTTATGTTACATTTGCCCAAAACCTAAACTGTTTTCTGAGTGTTTTGATAACTGAGAATGTGACAGAATGTTATTAAAAAGTACAGATCTTGGAAGTCTCCAAAATAATTAAAATACATAAACCACCAGTAAGAAGCACATAGCAAACAAGTGGTTGAATTAAACCAATAACTCTTTAAATACATAACCTTAGCAGCTAATATACTGACATGGAGTCTGTACTATAATTCCTACCAGCATTGTTTTAATGATGGTAAGCGCTGAAATACAGTTTTAGAGACTACATTTAAAAAACAAAAAAAAGCTTGGTGGGTTTTAGGTTTGATTTCATCCTCCCTCCCCTGTTCACATGGATTTTGTTCCTCAGACTGGTTTTCTGCAAACTCTTAATGTGGGCTTAAGGATGGAGTAGGTACCTGTCGCTTTTTGGTATTTAAAAAATTGATATGAAAGTAGGTTTGCCACATGAGTTTCAGTAAATATGGTCAAGGCTTAAATCATGTTTGCTGCTTAGCAAAGGGAAAAAGTGTTAATTTAGGAAGCTTTGAAGTGAGCGTAGCTGAGAAAGTGGTTCTTACAGGTTTTTGATGGACTTTGATTTAACATCATCCCCATCATTTGCTTTCTGTTAGCTGGTGAAATTTGGACTCAGGGGATTGGCAGAGTGAGCTCTAAGGAGAGTTTAGACGGAGGCTTTTCTGCCTTTATATCCATCTGGTTATAGTACCTGCATTGTGATGTGCTTGTAAATCGAATGTTTTCTGGTTTTGCCGTGAGAAGCCATGAGATTCATTTAGTTTCAGCTACTAGCAAGTGTTATTTTAGGGCTTATTTTGGTTTTGGGCTTAGCACAGCAGCATTGCCAGTTCAGAGATGTCCTTCATATTTCTGTTTTTGCTAAGATCGGTCAGACGGTATCTGGTGGGTGAATCGCTTGCTGTGACAGCACGTACGGGATCTCAACTGCTCCCTGCCTCCCTGGCGATGGACATGCACACAGAACTGGGATGTACCTACTCGCAGTAGGAGAAATGGGCTTTGTTGCTGATTCTTCAGTTAAACTATGGAATAAATATTTGAATGGTATTAGAACCATTAACTGTGTATATATATAGTTATGGTAATAAGGACACCTGAGAAAATGCAAGCCTGATCTAAATTTTTAAGAGGCATGTTTTGATGGAGCATTATTTCTTTCTTACCTCTGCGGCTTAACTTACCGCATGGGAAAACAAGTTTGCTCATTGTGCCCCCTGCCTCCTCAAGTCCTCCATCTTACCAGCCTTGCAGACTTCTTTGGGTATCCGTGTCAGGCTGCTTTGTGGTTTTGATCAGTCCTGTGCCAATCTTCAGGACAGGTGTCGCACTCATTTCTATGTATCTAACTTTCATCATGAGAGGAAAGAAGAGCAAGAGTAAAGGAGAAGATTGCGTCTATCCAGGTGTTACTTTGTGTGCTTTAACTTTCTCACCTTTCTTTTTTACTTTCAATCACTTCATTAAAAAAAAACAAAACTAAAGTAGTGTACTGCAGGTTTTCATGAAGTCCCTAATAATCTTTCTTTTGGTGGGGATGGTAGCTTTAGCTCAGCAGAATTCCTTGGAATGATTTCTTGGTGTTGTTGAATGTCATAATTAATGGGATTTCTCTGGAAATATGACAGGTAGCCAGGGCTTTGGAAGCAGAAATCCTTTGTAGGGAAGAAGTTAATGAGACACACAAGGAGAAGTGTAGTCAGAAAAGCATCCACTGAAGTTCTCCAAAATTTTTCTTGTGCTGGGGCAGCTTTCTGCTTCCCTTCCACTGCAGGCTGCTGCACTAAAACAAAGGAAAAATATGATTTAAACCTCAGCTTCCCTTGTCTTTCTACCTCTTTTTAGGAAAGGCAGGGGCTGGGTTTGGTTACTTATTCGGGAGAGGGACTGCCCAAAATTTGTTTTCTTTCTAATCAATGCAGTTTCATGAAACCAGAGATATTTTGGTGGAATGATAATATTGAAGACTTTGTTTTCTTAAAAGTTTCATGTGACTTAATTAGAAATTTATATTTCCAAATGAGAACAAGATATGTGAGTATATGTGCTTGGGCTTCTCTTAGTCATATTTTTTCAAATTCAGCCTTCTTGGTGCTTTTGGAAGAAAACAACAGAAATGTCTGAATAATTTAAAGCCATCTTTAAAGCAGTATGTTATGACAATTTACTTTTGAAAATTTCTGTGGCAAGGCAAGATCATTCTCTTAGAACTGTAATGCAGGAGTTTAGTAGGATATCAGGATGTGTCTACAGTTATGGTAACAGAAAGGTAGCACTGGGTATTGCGTTAGTTATGGCACTATTAAAAGATACAGAAATATTTCCTGTTCTTTCTGATGGAAAATATTATTTTTCCTCGACTCACAACAGGAATGCTCAACTAGTCATTGAAATATCATTGCCAGATATTTTGAATACATTGTTTTCGTTGAGAAGGAAAAATTATCAACAAATTCAAGCGTGTATTCGGTTATGCCATATGTACAAATAAGGAATTTGAATATTCATAAATAATTCCCTTGGATTGTTAATGAAGTTGACAGGCAAGAAAACAAATGGTATGAATTCTTATTCATTAAACGCATTATTGAATTGAAGCATTATTGAAAACTTACTTCTTGAATCTTATCTTTATATCAGACTCTTCTTAATTGCTTTTAATTCCCTGTAACTTTTTTTTATCCCCAGCCTTTTTAAGCGTTATACATGATCTGAATCCAGACATGTGGGATTTGAGTTATGCCGAATCTGTTCTTCTGGTGTTCTCTGTGCTTTTGGCCATATGGGCATCTTTGTTTTTCTTTTGTGAGCCTCCTTAAAAGCCTTATAGCTTAGACTTAACAGGAACACTTGCTTTTTCCTTCATTTTTATTTTTTCCACTTTTATAAAGATACTAAAATCCAGGCAAGGGAAGCAAAGGAAGGGTTATTCATGTGACGCATGGATGTTGTTATTGGCACCTGGGTCAGGGCAGCTCCCGGTATCAGTCCAGGATGGGGGACGAAGAGATTGGGAGCAGCTCTGCTGAGAAGAATTTAGGGATGCTTGTGGAGGAGAGGCTGGGCATGAGCCGAAGAGGAGGGCCACCAAGTTGAGTAGAGATGGAGCTCCTCTGCTGTGAGGAAAGGCTGAGAGAATTTGGATTATTCAGCCTGGAAGAGAGAAGGCTTTGAGGTGACGTGATTGCGGCCCTCCAGTACCTGAAGGGAGCCTACAAGAATAATGGGGGGAGATTATTTACAAGGGCATGACATGACAAGGGGGAACGAATCCAAACTGTGAGCGGGCAAGTTTAGCTTACATATTAGGGGGAAGTCCTTTCCTGTGAGGGTGGTGAGGCACTGGCACAGGTTGCCCAGAGAGGCTGTGGGTGCCCCGTCCCTGGCACTGCTCAAAGACAGGTTGGATGGGGCTTGGAGCAACCTGGTCTAGGAGAAGGTGTCCCTGCCCATGGCAGGGGGTTGGAATGATCCCTTCCAACCCAAGTCATTCTACGATTCTATGATTTTATCATAACACACCAAGAAAAGTATCTGTTGGCATTTCAAACATAAATACTTGGATATAGCGGCATTTTATTGAGCTTGTTTGATAGCTCTATACAGGCCAAGTTTTTTCTCATTCATATATCTAGAGTTTTTATCTTGGTCTCTTCCTTGCTGCACAAATGATAAGTTTTTAAACAGCCAACATTGTTTTGGAATGTAAATGCAGAGGATGAAATTCCTCTAAGACAGAATTTAGGTTTGAGATTGCAGTGTAATGAAGAGAGATGGGAGTAGAGGTAGAGCTTGGTCTTTTTTAATGACATTAATTTTTCTTGTAGCTGCTTTGTGCTTAAGTATTTTAGCTTGATTAAAATGAAGCTAAAGGCACTCCTTTATTCTCCTTGAAATTTCCTACTGGGCTCCTGGAAAGCTTTTGTTAACTAACGTTTGCTTAGCTGATAACAGCAAAACTGTGGCTTTCAGGTGTGTGTCAGCAAGCTGGAAGCTGAGACTCACGCCTGGTGGGCTGCATCAGTAGCGAGCCTCGGGGTGAGGTTCCCCGTTGCCTTGGCAGTGACAAATTTCCCTCTGTCAGGTTCTATTTACCTCTTTGTTTCCTAGCTGTTTCATACAAGTAACTAAATTCTTTAGAAATACCCGTGTTTTGAATTCCCAGTATTTGGAAATCATTGTGATATTTATATTCCTAAAATATGCAGTTGTCTGGGTGACAGCCTGGAGAGGCATCCCCTGGATGAGAGGAGGAGGGTGAAGGTGTGCTGTGGGGGTAATGAAGGCAGAGTGCACATCCACTCATTCCTGAGGAGTGTGCCTGCAAGGAGAAATTATGGTTTGGAAATTGGAATAAATTTGAGAGAACTGAAAAATTTCAGTTGGATGACAGAGAAGACTTTGGAGCTTTCTCCTGTGGAAAATAGTCACAGCAGCTGAACTCCCTAATGTGAAAGCAAATGCAACATGCTGCCTGCACCAGCTCCAAGATGAGGGATGGCCTGGCTTTGCACAGCTTGTGCCTCTAAAGCAGCCAGGAAGCGTGAGAGCATTTGCATTTTTTGCCTTGAATACGAGATTTTTCAACACACATTTATAATTTTGAAGTGTGTAATAGTAATGGAGTCAAAACTGCTTCGTGGAATGAAATTTGCAAGGAAGTGCTGCTAGGGAAGGCAATTCAAGTGCAAGACTCAGATTCATTCATCAAATAACGTGTTGCAGAATTGAGCTCTCTCTGGGCTCAGCAGATGAGATGCTCATGAGCCAGGTCTTCATAAAGCTTAATGACAGGAGAAGTTTTTGTGCCTCGTAAACAGGAGCAGTGTCCCTTTTCAGGGAACTTGCCAGGCTTCTCGTGAGTCGCCAGGTTCTTAAATGAGTCTTTAAACAGGGCAGTGCTGAAGGAATTTATGGGATAGGTTTACAATCAACTGATAGTTTAATTAATGTAGCATCCTAACTACTTGTCTCCAATTAAATTTTTTCCAGATGTTAAGTTTTAATGAAACTTTTTCAGAGACTCATGAGGAAGGTAACATCTGGGGAGAGCATTTAGGGCAAGCTTGCATGGAAGTAAAACAATATTCCCTTAGACGCTACCTTACATGTCAACACAAGACTATCCTGAGATTTGGAGAGGTTTTACGTATTTTTACATTTACGTGTATACACACTCACATCGGTTAGCATGGCCTAAATACAGCTAATTCGCTCCTGTGTTCCACTTTGTAATCCTTGTGTTGACTCTGTTCAGAGGAAAGATTGAGATAAAGACTGCTTTTCAATATCTTAGCAAGCTTTTGCTTTTATAGTACACTATAGGAATTGTAGGGCAAGTTATCTGCATTTTCTATCCATATGCAAATACTTTAAAAAAATCAGTATTATTAAAAAAGCAGTATTATCAGTCTTAGATGATCTAGTTGCTGTTTCTTTAGTTTGTGTTCCAAAGTGATTTTATTTCCAAATGTTTCCTGTTTTAGGAGAATATGTATTAGGAGTTCTAAATGGTAGTGCCCGAACCCAAAGAGTAGTAGGAAATGCTTTCCTGAAGTCTGATCCCAATGGGACTTGGAGATATGTTTAAAGGGTTAATTAAAAAAAAAAATCCAAAAGCTTTATGTTAAAACATGTTTGTCCATATGTTTTAGATAAGCTATCTATATTTTTGTAGAAAACTGATATTAAATGGAAATTCGAGCCTTGGCAGCTTTCTTAACAAAAGACATTTGTGGTCGGAGCTCTGAGGTCCCAGGACAGTTCTATTACTGTAATTCCACAGCGTGAGCTTTAAACGTATGTGGAGGTTTTAATGGATCACATGGGAAGTAAATCTCTTTGTACCTGCCTTAAGCCATATGTTACTGATACAAGATGTTGAGCTGCCTATCTCTTTCACTTGGACGCAGCTGTGCGCTTCCATAAGGGCTGGGGTTTGAACTGCAAAGGGAAGTTTCAGATTCCATTCTTCGCCCCTGTTACAGGAAATCTCATGCTTTCTAATTTCAATTGTGTAATTTTATCGATTTTTCCAGAAGATGTAGGTTTTTGATACATTTCTAAATCTAATGAAGCTTTTAAAAATGCTTTATGACTTTTAATGTAGTCCCTTCATTCTTCAGTTCTTTTATGCATTTCCTGTTGTTGATCAAGTTTCTTTATTCTTGCTATTTATTTATTTAAATAGCATGCACAAAACCTATTTGCAGCCAATTGATGTTGCTGAATATCGATGCAAAGCAAAATTAAACATTAGATTTAAATAATGGACTTGTTTTTCTTACTCCTTGTTTATTATTTTCTAATATAACTGTAATCAGTGAATGTTGTAAACAATTCATATAACTGGGAGACAAATAAAACAGGATTGAAATTTTATGCCTGATAGGACACACAAACTCTTAATGTCTAAGATGCAATTTATTTGTAATAAACTAACAATTCCCATTTGCAACTCTAACCACTTTCTGAAGGCTGCTCCTTTTATTTGTTTTTCAGAAGTCATATTAGTTACTTCACAGTTCTTTTGGGGACACTTTATATCACTGGTTGAACTCCCCACCCTGGAAATCTGAGACTGATGTTCTCCCTCAGTAACCAGGACCTTTTTTGCTGCAATTTCTGGAAGAAAATATTCATGGCCATCATTCAGTAAATCATCTGTAGCAAAGGGAGGCTTCTTCCATCCGAAATATCTTGGTAGTAATTGTAAACCCAGGCTTTCTCTCTTACACGTAAGTGGCATGGGACTTAAGGCAGTTAGTTACCACTCTTTTAATGCTCATTTTTTTTCAGCGTCAGAGGAAGAATATGTTTAAAAACGGAAAATGTAGGTGAGGGGGAGGTGCTTAGAAACCTGCTCCTCACACAGCTCCTGTAGTAGGCAGCTCCTTTCTCAAAATTATATTTTAAATAGCAGAGAGGAGGAACTTCTGTAGAAAAATTTTTTAGTAGTAGGGGAGTAGTGTGATGACAGCAGAGAGTAATTTTTTACTACTTTTTCTCTTTGTAAGGAGTAGCTGGTTTTGAGAAGGTATTAGTGAATGAGGGGGAAAAGCCTCCACAGACAGTGTTGGGGTGGTGGTGGGTGTATGGTGAGGTGAAATGGCTGAGGGGGAAATTAGCAGAACTGAGGGGGGCAGATAAAGCGTGAATGTTGGTGTGAAGGTTTTGAGAAGAAAAGAAGTTGATGATGTTTACTTGACTCTTCAGGATAGGTTTATTCCAGGCAAAGATGTAAAAACCCATTTTTAGTATGACTTCTGTTTCAGGGAATAATGACTAGGAGCTTAAATTTCTGTGGAAATCCTAATTTGTTTTAGCATTAAGCAATATGAAGCTTATCCTTTCAAAAAGAAAATTGATGCAGTTATTGCTCATTTCAGCAAGATGCAAATTTTATATGTAGTATTGTCAATAAAGTTTATACAAGATGCTCTGTATTCATTGTCTTAGGTTTAATGAGCTGGGCTAATTATACCATGCCATAACTAACCAAGTAACAACCAAATTGATTTTTTTCTTCTACAAGATTCTCTGGGCTTGTAGTTCTCAGATTTAATATGCCCTTGTAATTGCATAGTGTTGCAGTTCAGCAAGTCATCGGGGAGTATTTGGATTGTTAGTACTGGCGCGGGAGCATGTAGCTTTTCTTGTCCACTTTGTCCACACTTAAAAGCCTGCCCTTGAGAATCACAGAATGGTTTGGGTTGAAAGAGACCCTAAAGACCATTTAGTTTCCACCCCCCATCCATACATGGGCAGGGCTTGACTCTGACTTCTGAGGAAAAGCCTTGTTATCTTAAACACAGGGTAGCTGAATTTCAGTTGTCTGCGTGTGGGAAAGAAACCTTTCTCAATCTCATATTTTCATTTTCTCTTTTATTTAAGTGAGCCAAAAGCATGATGCTTTTGTGATAATGCATATCTTATGTATTTTTTTTCCATCTGTGGACGAATTTGCCTCCCTTTCCACTATCCAGTTTGGCCCTCTGCTTCTTCCATAGGCAGTGGAACAAGAGCGCATCTCTGAGGGCAATCCAGCCTTTCCTTAAAGAGGTGCCCCACAGCTGAGGTAGATTCTTTTGGAGTAACCGATCTCTCTCCGTTCCCTATAGACAGAGAAGGGAAGTATTTAACCCAAGAAAAATGTCTAATTTAGACCTTTGTCTTGGTCATAACACATTAAAAGTAGCATCTTTCACTTCTTTGCTTGCAATAACTGTCTGTTTCAGACTGCTACTTAGTTGGCCTGGATTTTAGTGGATGTCACTACCTGTTTATGTCAAGCTAAGTGGCTTCTTGTTGGGAACATGGGCAGCCTTTGAACTGAGACACCTTAGTAAGGTGCTTCCCAAAGTGTTCTCCAAGTAGCCAGATGGTGTTCTCAGGTAAGCCAGGTAGAGTTGACTTCCGTAAGCAGATACGGAAGGGTCAGAGTAGGGCTCAGCCACGTAAACTGACATAAGTCTTTTTAATTTTGTAGCTTGCATTAGGCTTAGTGATTTTGTTATATTTTCTGTTACCTTTCTTTAAGCAGGAAGTAAAAAAATCCAAATATCCTGTAAAGTAACATCTTTCTTTATTCTTTCTTTATTTCCTTTTAAATAAAAGAATTCATGGAGCAGTTAATTCTATTTAAAATATCATAGAATCTATTGTGCGGGAGGAAGAGCCACCAAATTAGTGGATTCAGAATCATAACTTGACCAGCAGTGGGTTCCTTTCAAATGTTGACCAATTAATACCAGTCTGAATTGTAAAGCAAAGCAAAAATGGCTTCCTTTTTCATATTTTGTGAGAAGTGTTTTAGGCTGAAGTTTTTCAACTCGCTGTATTACTTCTTGAATGAGGTAAAACTGTTAAGCTATAGGGCAAGTTGGCCATTATACTTGTCTGTTTAATAGCTGAAGAAGGTTTGCTTTTACCAACAGTATAATTTGTTTGGGTTTTTTTTCCTCCCACTTTCTTGAAGAGTCGGCAGAATATAAACGACAGATACTCTTCAAATAGGTACCTGGTATTTCACGTCGTTAGAACTAATGCTGCTGTTGCCACAATGTTACAAAAATGCCTCCAATGCATCTGTTTTCCTGAGACTGAATTCCAGATGTTAATTTACAGTCTGCCATCTGCTTGGTTTTGGTGGGTGTGTCAAGTTGCAGGTCAAAATTACGACTTGTTTGCTGTCAGGAGAATGGCAGCATTTGCAGCACTCAAATCTTAGGCCGAATGCTTGGCTGTAATTGGAGCCTAACGTGTATTTCCCTTACCTTGCTAGAGGGAATGCACACACAGCTTGGATCTGCTGTAATTGTACGTGGCCCTTCTCGTGTGCTCCTTGGTTTGTGGTGTGCAGGAGTGCCAGGCTGTGCCGCTCCACGTGTGCTGCTTTCTGAGCCGGTGGAGCGGGTGTGGCAGTGCTGGGAAGCAGACGGTGACCTTCTCATCTTGCGCAAGTGTTGAAACTCCTCCTTTCCGCAGCGATCAAAAGCCGTTTGTAATTTCGATTCTACAGTGGTAGTAAATGTTGTAATCTCAATCTTATGACTGTAGTAAATGATGGGTTTATTGCTAGGTGAAAATACTTTCAGCTATTAACTATGGAATTATAAACTACACCTCTGTGACAGCAAAAACTAAATTCCAGTCTCTCACTTTGAACCCCGGTTGAACAATGTGTGCTAACAAGTTAGTATGATTTTTTTTTTTTCCTAAGAATGTGTGTTTGAATTAATGTAGAATTTGTGACATGCAGCCTTACTTGGAAACTCATTATCGTTCCAATCATTATCTAACACTTCAAAAGATAACTACACTTAATCTCTTTTCAGACTTAGGTTGATGGTTGGTTTTTTTCCACCAGAATTTGTCTTTTTTGTTGGTTTGGTTTTATTTTTTTTCATGATCAGATAAAAAGGTAGTGAAGAAAGGGGATGATTGATGCTTCCGTGCTGTTGTTTTTGCCCTGGGGACACTGTAGGTGTTAGTTTCGCTCCAAAAGTGATAAATCATAGAATTATGGAATGGTTTGAGTTGTGAGGAGCCTTAAAGACCATCTTGTTCCCATCCCCTGCCATGGACAAGGACACCTTCCACTAGACCAGGTGCTCAGAGCCCCATCCAGCCTGGCCTGGGGTCAGCTTCAGCAGACACACATGAGCAAAGCAGTGCATATGCACAAGTAATGGGAGTAGTCAAAACTCCTTTAATTTAGCTTGTGGGCAAGTCTTCCCTGTAATTTGTCATCCTTGCATTCCAAGAGTTCCTGTTATTGAAGTTCCTTAAAGCTGTAAAGCAGCAGCCTGAGGATGCTCAGTGCTGACAGGAGAGTACCTGGGCTGTCTGCTGGGATTTTTACTTGGTATCAAGAACTGTGCTATACACTTTTTAAGAAGTAACTGACTTCACCTTTGCAAGATTTGCATTTCAGTGAATTTTATTTCTGTAATGTAATGTCACGCATTGAGTTTTAAAAGTTTTGGCTTATAAACACCACATAGAGGTAGTTAAAATGACTGTTTTTTCATTTAGCTTCCAGTAACCTGAATTTATGACACATCTGTTATCAGGCATATCCCTTTCTTTTTTCCTGGTCAGAAATATGTTCTGATATTTTAACTCACCTTCCCTCTTAAATGAAAGTTGCTATTGAGTCACTCTTTTGCAATGGACAGTAGTTTCACTCAGAAACCCTCTGTAGTAATAATTTCTGGTGGGTGCTTTTAACGCATCTTTTTGCCATTGACTTAACTTAGTTCATGTATATTGGTGCTGTGAATGGCGGTGTAAAAATTCTTTCCATTAAAATGCTTCATGCTTAGTGCTACCATGCAAATGAAATAATTCAAGACAGTTTTTTGCATGTAAATTTTTAAAAGGGATAAAAGCGGCAGAGCAGTAACGCGAGTCTCTAATGTGTTTAGAGAATGAAAGATCGGGTTGCAATGACTCTTGAAAGGCAACAAAAAACTTGTATCTTTGCTTTTATAACACAGAACTTGGGTGAGTAAATGTTCAGAGCAGGGAAGCACTTAGAGCAGTTTAATTAATGTTTACTTTTTTTTTTCCTTTATAAGAAACTAAAACACTTTTTGATGCAGTTAAAATGGAAATATTTTTTTTCTGGAAAGGTTACAACATAAAGAAAATAGGACCTTGTGTTTCTTCTACAGATTTACTTCCATCCTTCAGCTGGCACCCATTGAGTTTGCTTGCTCTGCATATAGTGGTTTACCCAGATGGATATATGTTGGTAATTGACAGCCCTGACTTTATTGCTATTTCCAGTTTATTAAGAGCTAAAATCCATCTGTAAATCTCAACTACAATGGTTAGGATTAAATTGCAGGTGCCAGTTATAAGGCAGGAAAAAAAATCGTCTCCAAGTTTTCAGTTACCTATGTTAAACAAATGTGTGGGCTTGCAAACTCAAATAAGATGAATAAATTCTCCTTGTAACTTAAGTTTTCCTGCAATATTGCAAAAGAACTGAGGTTTTTGGTGTGGTTTTTATTTTTCTCTCCTACCACGTGCTCAATCTATATTACATTAAGTGTAAGCAACACTTGTTTAAAGAACTGAAAACTCCAAATCCTGGAACTGGAAAAGATTATCCAAAGGAATGAGAAGCTTCAGGGAGTACTTTTCTCCTGCCAAATTACCTTTTTTTCTGAACACAGCTCTTCAGTGCTGGATGGCTGCACTCTTTCTCTTGTTCAGGGGTTTGGAGTGGGGATGGTGGTGGTGAGAAATTCAGGATGATGGAGAAGGCGGACATGTGTCCTTGTCTCTGCTTCCCCTTGCTTCAGTTTTGGAATTTTTTCTGCCGGTGGTGTGTGTGCATTGACAGGCCTGACATTGTAACCCTTCCCATACCTTGTCAGGGCCAAGGTTTTGGTCTTGTAATAAAATCTGATAAAGAAAGCTTGTGCAGTCTTTAAACAATTAATCCACAATTAGGCATTTGTTCTAACTATTCAAAGTACATTTGAATAGTTTTTTTCCCTGCTCCTTCTCCCTAACCTACTTTTGCTTGTTTGCAACAGCTGCCAAACACAGTGTAACAAAGCAAAAGACAAAACTCAGGCACAAGAAGTCAGATCTTGAGTGTTATTGTTGGAAGAACTTTGCTGCATGTGTGTGCCCATCACCAGTTTACATGGGATTTGGTATTGGATGTGAAATAGGAATTTGTTGACCTCTTAGTTTGCATTTTGGTGCTTTAAATGACATTTTACTTAGTAGGAGTAATTTTCACAGGTCGAACTCCAGTGTGTTAGCGTATTTTGTTTCTTAGATGTAATGAAACCAAGTTCTTTTCTTATATGTCTTGTTATGCTGTAAAATTTAGTAAAGGATTTCCCTGGGTGGGCACAGCCAGAGGCTGATATCAGGAGCTGCTGGGGTCTGTCAGTGGTGATTGTGGCACTTATAAAATGTCCACACCATATAGTGTATTTTTTGGCAAAACCCCCCTTTTTTTGCGTGTTCTTATGCCCTCAATGGTGCTGCTACCAACCAGGGAATCATTGTAATAGTTCCCTTTGCTGAGCTTTTTTCAGATAGAATTCACATGAGGAAGGAGGAGGAACATCTGATGCTAAAACTTTGTCTGAGGAATAGTAGTGAGTGTTTCTATTTCTTTAAAGAAAAAAAAAAAGGGGGAGCGAAGAAAAAGTATTGGTGACCGGATCATATTTGTTATGAAAATGTTTGGTTTGTATATTAATAGAAATAGAAAAATAGTCATTGTTTGTGCATAAAAGCAGCTGGTACTGCTTGGTGCCAAAGAGAAGTTCCAGCAAATCCTATGGAACAAAAACAGTGGGAGAGAGAAAGGGTGATTCATAGCAGTGAAGAAGTTACACCACCAAGAAAAAGGAAAGGCAACTCCCCCAAAATTGGTTGAGGCAGGGATGTTCCACGGGATGCAGTGAAATACCCTTAATGATGTCCAGCTTCTGCTGGGAACTCCGAGGGAATCCATTCAATGTCCATGCACACGTGAGCGCAGTATTGGTCTCTGAAGGGGATAAGACTATGTAGTAGTGAGAATTCCTTGCCCAAACTGCTTGAGCTTTATGGACACAATGCCAAACACTTATTACAGGTATCTGTGACTTGCTGTTCTCTGTGAAGAAACGTGTTGCTTTGACTCAAAGTTTCTTCAGAGTTTTTACAGACAGGTACAAGGAAGGTGGAAGGTAGTGGGTGTTTTTCTGGGGGTGGGCGGGGAAGGTACTGCAGTTGGAATTGAATTTTGTCAAAACCCCTGAAGACTCAGCAAGGTATTCATGAGATTTGACAGAATGATCCCACATAGGGTAGGCGCTGGCAGAGCCTTGAAGTGCCACATTGCGGGAATGTGACAAAACGTGGCAGATTTCTAATGGTCTATAAAAATAGAGCCTGAGAGGCAGCATGTGCTGGTGTCTGCAACTGCGAATTTCTTCTCCCTTAATAATGATGCCCTGAAGGCACCGTTCAGCTTAGGTTCAAAATGGTTGTGATCATTAAAGGCAACAAGCTGCTTCAAAAGTATATTGAAATTTAGGATACTCGATTTCAAAACAAGAAAAGAAATTACAAGGCTGGAGCAAACAAGCCAGGACGTGCGGTATCAGGTTGTAACTCTTCTGCCTTACGAAACCAGCCATGATGCAGCTGTTCAAGTGCAGCCTAACATAAAGCATCAGTCGATAATAAGTGCTTTGAAAATAATGGAATTATTACCTTGCTAGAATTGAAAAATACACGAGGGAAAGTTGGTTTCCGAAAGAAATGGATTCAGACAAAAAATTTTGAATGCATTGTGCAATAGGTGGTGTTACACTTGCAGTACAAGTGCTTAAATAGTTTAAAAGTTTAGCATGAAATAGTTATATAAAACAGATGAGTAGAGGAAAATCAAACTCTTAGAGTAAAAGTACATCTGCAAGACACAAATGACAGCTTATGGAATGTTTATCTCAGAATTAATTATTCATGTATATGCATGTGTATATAAAAAAATAAATACCCCAGTAGTGATAATAGCTAGAAATTACAGGCTGGGTATGAGTCTCAGTTAATTGTTTGATTTTTATCGCTTCTGCAATATAAATTTCTAAATTTAGTGTTTAAACAGTAAGTCACTGGAATGTTCATTTTCACACAAAGTGCACAAGGACTAATTAAAACAGCAACTTGCAGAGAATTGTTTATATGATGCCAGTATTCATGTTTAAGGTAGCACATAAATCTGTAATTGCTATTTTCTTGTTAATTACTATTACTAGAAGGGTTTGGATCGTTTGAAGAGGAGTAGCCGTTTCTACCGCATGTAGCTTGACTTGCATGTCTAATCATCAACAACAATAGTTGTGTACTGGCATTTTTTACAAATGTGACAGTATCTTTTAAAATAAATGAGAATAATTTTCTCTGATAGAAATGTGAAGTATTTCTTAGCCTTCACAATGAGAGACGGTGCATGTTCGTTTTAGAGTTTATTAATTGGGTAAGTAGTGCTCAGTCAGACCTGTTGCTTGTGCTCTCTGTAGGGTTCCAGGATCACCAGCAGCTCGTTGCCCCTGGGAGAGCATGCCCTGACAATCTCAAGTGGGGCATTCTGATAACACTTATAGAGTGCTGTCAAATGCAGTAGATAATTTGTACTGTGGTGTCTGTTACTAAATGAATACATTTTCTGAAGTAAGCTTCTTACCTTCAAGTGGTGCACAGTAGTCACATGTGATGCTGCTCCTGCAGCACTGCTTTTGCATCTTTCCATGGGAAATACTACCCCTAGTACTACCAGAAGTTGAAGAAAAATCAGTTATCTCATGAGCTAAAACATTATTTTTATAAAAACCGTCCTAGACACCTGTGATATTTTACCTTTCTCAGCAATTTTATCTGAATTACTGTTTTATCTCTTACACCTTCCTGCATAGTAGCACCCGGAGTTTATTCTCATTTGATGTATTCTGGACTCTTAAACATGACAGGGATGTTGTTTGTGGGTATGCTTTTAGTTTTCAAATGTTTCAGGGCTTGTGTATATATACAGTCAGCTTGTTCTATAAACATTTAAAGCTGGCCAGTCAACAGCTGGTGGTATGCGAGAGTGGTAAAATCAAGGTGTAAGGGGTAATATAAAATGCTTCTTTTCTGACAAGAAGGAAGGAGAAGAAATTGTAGAGATTATTTGGGGTTTTTCCTTTTGCTTCTATAGTCACTAAGCTTGGATTGAGCTTTAGATAGCCAGACTTGAAATGGATTCATTCTCATGATACTCTATATGAAAACTTAGTAAAAAATTTGTAAAATCTGGATCTTGATTAGATGACAAAACTTTTAGTAATGATCTTGGCTAAATTGTTTGAACCTGTTCTGCTATTCACTTGAAGGAAAGATCCCTCGAGCATGAAGAATAGTATTTTTTTCCAGTTTCATTGTGTCACAAAACAAGAGGAAACAAGAGGGTATTTTGTGCTTTATATGGCACAAGAGGGTCACCAGATTTTTTTTTTTTTTTTACTGACTGCTTTTCATCCCCTTCAATGGGCACTGACCAAGAGTAATAAACCGAACATTTATCTTCAGTATAAACTCAGTACCGTGTCCATGCATTGCTGCAAGAGTGAAAACAATTCTCTTATTCTTCGTGGTCTAAAATGCCCATGAATTTTTCTCTGGAGTGTTCGTGCAGATGTGCATTGATGTAAATATGCTCTTGTACCCAGATGTCAGAGTGCATCTTTCCCTCTGTGTCTTCACATGCCATCTTTACGTGTTTCCTTCTTTTTGTTTGTCTGTTTTAATAAAAATTTGTAATTTTTTTATTTTCCACCTGGCTGCTGGCTGGGACAGAGGTCTCTGTGCCCTGGCTGATTCCTGCTTTGTAAGACCGGCAAAGTGTTAACCGGGTCTCTGTAATCCACCCCAACTCAATGATTTGTTGCCAAACATACAACTTAAGTACAATACAAACATACAATACCTTTAATCTCTGCCTCTGAAGTTAGCAAGCTGAAAGTTAATGCAGGAAGGAATGATCACAGAAGTCCCTTTCCCTAGGAAAAAAGATTACATTGGCAACAGTTTTGCCTGTGGAATAATACTTTTCTATCAATCAGAAGTGTAGTCGTTTGTTATTGTTTTGTAAAATATTATAGCCCACTCAGGCACACATGTTATTTACTGCCTTGAATGGAGTTCATGGATCACTGTACTATTCAAATACTCCTTTTCTGCTCTTTTTGACCCCACTTGCAGCTGAACTTCTGAATGTGAAGGCTCATTGCGGTTCGGACTGATATTGATTTCTACTGCTCTTGTGAGGTGTATCTGCTTCCAAACTGAGTAAAATAAAGAAGGTTGTTTCTTAGGCCTGACTAATCTGTTAATACAACCATTCTCAAGACCGTGATGAAAACCAGCTGGTTTTGGCTCCTGAGCTGCCTTGGCCAATACCTTCCCTTTCTTACCTTGGAGTAACTTTGGAGGATGAGGCTCAAAGACTGCCAGTAGTTTGAGTTCTAGAAAATGCAAAAATAATGTGGATTTCATACTGCGCTTCTTAAAAGCAAAATGGTGTTACTGCTGACAGTTGTTAATTCTGCTTTTGAGAACGTAGTTGCTGCTTGTGCAAGTGATTTCTGGAAAAAAAATCAGCATGGTTGCAAATGTGTAACAAAATGAGTATTATTAAAAATCTGCTGAATACTTTATTGTGTATGTGTGTTTTGCAGGAAGATGTGATTTTAAAAAATCTTAATATTGTGAAGTTCATGATCTGTCCTCTTGGTTTCCAGGCTCTTTCATTCATACATTTTGTCATTCATCAGAATTTCTCATTTCTCTCAAATGTTCTGTAATACCTAAGGGAATAGGGGGTACTGCCCTGGGTCACGTTCCTCTTCATGCATCAGAATTTTCATTTCCCTGCAAATGTTCGTCATTTGTTTATCAGATGTTTTCTGTTTTAATTTAGGAAAATTTCTGATACTTACTATGGCAGATTGTTTTCTCTGATACCATGAAATTTCACGGAGCCTTCTCAGATGCTTCGGAGGAAAATCTCTGGGTTTTTTCCATAACTGTGGCAATTTTTATATCTCGAGACCCTGTATCCCTCAGTCTTACTTGGCTTTCGCAGTCACGCCAACATATTTCTCAAGGTAGTTAAGGAATGATTTCTTTCTTTTTTACTTCAGAGTTACGTTTATACTTCTGAGGGAACAAGGAGAAGAAACAAAGTGGAGGAGAATTGATAGCATTACACAACCCCCTGAATATAAAACAGCTGCAATGTGTTCATGTGTTAGGGGAACTTGTGGCTTTTTGAATTAACTGCTTTACCTAACTGCTGAAGCTGTCTTATTACCTATGAGAAGTACTGACTAAGACTGTAAAATTCTGAGGTTTTGTGTCTGCAATGCTGTGAAATAGGTGGTTTTGAATAAGATTGGTGGTTATGAATAAGCTTATGAATTTACCTCTCTTTATTTCCCCTTCTGGGGCATTCAAAGATGACATGTCTAATTTCTCTGGGTAGCTTCGTTAGGTATCTCAGGGAGTCAATCACTTCTTTTGTTGGCTGTGTGTGATGTACATAATACCTAGTTTATAGGAATGGGCTTGTCAATTTAGCAGAAATGGATCCAAGATCTTCAGTTTTATTCCTTCCCATCTGTTAACCTGGCTTCTTTGTTCACCAGGCTACATCTAGGAAATTCAGATGCAAGAAGCCAGAAAGCTGGTAGGGATCTAAGTCTGCATCGAATCAAAGTAATCTAATTCTATTGCCGCTCAGGGGATTCAAGCTTAAATCCTGGTATTCCTGATTGATCAGTGCAAGAGCATTGATCCAGAAGCCTCGAGTGCAGCAGCAGCAGGAAGGGGAGTCTGTCCGTCCCTCAAGCCAGCGCTTCTCCGGACATATGGTGGGACATATGGCTCTGGCAGGACCGCGTGCCTGGGCTGGGGATAGGTGATGAGCTCTGGATGTGCAAGGTGGGATGCAAACCGCACCTCCGATGGCTCTGTCTTTCCCTACACCATCCCAGGGAGGGCGTCTTACCTTGAATTCATCGGCTGCTCTGTATTTTGGCAAGTGAAGAGGGATGATTGCACAAAGGTGGCTGAGACCATCTCTGACCTGATGCCGCAGGCTGCCTCTGCTGCCAGGAAACTCGCAGGGTCCTCTGCCCACTGGGTGAAAAATTATTTCAACTGTTTTAAATGGGCTTTGTCCTAGTTTTAAATACCTTTCACATGTTTTTTTCAGCCTCTCCACAGAGGGTGCTGCTTTGTAAACCTGGATTTCAGCTCACCACTACTTTTCCCTTTCTGGTCTGGAGAGTCCCAGCCTTCCCAGTCTCCTGCTGACAGGAATGCATGAATGGATGTTTTCCGCTGTATAGTTTTTGAATTGTAGCTTGCTGTATAAGGTACAATACTTGAGGAGCATTTACAGTGAGGGTTTGCTGGGAGATAAGCAGGAGTCAGACCAAACCTTTTCATCTAAGAGACTAAGTGTCCTTGTAGAGCTGCACTTTAAGGATTTGTAAAGAATTAAAAAATGCTTTTAATGAAAGTTCTTAAGACATTTCAGATGATGAAAACACAATGTAAGAGTGAGGCTAAGCCACTGTGTGTTTGTGTTTCTTGAGTGATTCTCAAGAAAGTCTTCTGTGGCACTAGAGTTCTTGAGAAAGAAGAAACCAAACCCTAAAATTAAGGGAAATGGTTGGGTTTGACACTAAACCATCTGGCGTCTCTTTTATTTTCCTCAGCCCAACTTTGCCACACAAGCATTGCACTCCTCAGATATTGGACATTGGGTTACACAGGAAAAGCTAGGAAGCTTTTATGGACATTTTCCCCCCATCTGCTGAAGTCAGACAACCTTTGTGAGTGTGTCTCTGATTCACACCAGTTGCCCAGCTGGGGCTGAAGTGATTAGTTCTGTTTCAGTGTGAAGCATTCCTGCCTTTTGGACACGTTTACATCCATCTCACAACTAGGTTTTTTTGAGAATTGCATGGTTTTGTCCTCGTCTTGTAAGATGACTCCAATTTTTTGGTTTTTTTTTGGGGGGTGTGTGTTAATTTTATGTCCATTATATCCTGACACCCAGACGGCTGGTGGCTGTATCTGGGTAGGCTGCATGAGGAGAGTTGGCAGGTCACTGGGACAGGGGTTTCGGCTGTTCTGAGCGAGGCTCGTGTGTCACCCAAGTCACATCTTCTCAACTTCTAGCAGCGTTTTGGAGCCGTGACTCTGGCCTTAGGAGTTACCATTACAGCAGTTTTTACGATAATGTTTTATCTAAGCAGATTAACAAGCATACTTCTAAATTTTGTATCCAACCCTTGTTTTTGTGCTCTTTTTCTATCTTAAACCGTCTTCTATTTGTCTCTACTTCCACTCTCCTCTTGCTGTGTGCTTATTTCCCCTTCACGGTCTTTTTCTCAGTCACCGACTTCAATTTTCTTGCCTTCAAAGTTGTTGTAATCATCATCTCTGTTTCCTTATAATCTGGCAATTTATATTTCACATTCTGCAACTTTCTCAGAATATGTGTTTGCTAAACCTCTTTCCATGGCCTGTGCTCCTTTCACTGTTCACCAGTCTTGGATGCACTTACATCCTCTCATGTACATCGATAGTGCTTTCGATTTTCTAGTTCCAAATACTCTTGTTTTGCTCTGGTTCCCTGCTGCTCCACTCCACTTCCCTCCAGTCTTACTCAGGAGCTAAGTTAGGAGCTCACATAGAAAGCCAATCTTTCTCCAATTTCTTCCCAAGAAAAGTGGGGAAGAGCAGAAACTGAATCCAGCCTCTCCAGGAACCTCTGCAACTGTGGACTTTTTAAGAAGGTGTCACTTATGCCTCAAATAGAGAACCTTGCCCTGTACCTCACTTGGACTTCGGGTGAAGCTTTTTCCAAACATGCTTGTCATAGGAAAATGTGATACACTTTTCCACAAAGACTTATTTTACATACTGGGATATGAAGATAGGGTCTAGATGATTTGCATAAAAGTATAACAAAAACTTTTGAGGAGAAGAAACCTACTACTTTTTTTTAATCCCTTGTTTTAAGATAGGATAGAAATTACTCACAGACACAAATAAATGTTATGTATTCATCACTGAGTAATCAGGTTTTACAGTTGTTTTTTCTCTCTTACTTTCCTTTCTGTGTTCCATCATAAATTTTCATTCAGGAAAATCAGCCACTCATTTCTGGAGACGGTGACGTGAGGGACAGGCAAGGTTGCATGAGGCAGAAACTATATTAACATGATTTTTCTGAAAAAACTACTTAAGGGAAGTTGAGATACATCTAGAACTTACCATTAATGTCCAATTTTTGTTGTTTGTGGATTTTTTTTGTTTGTTTCTTGTTTCATTTTTTAAACAAGCTGTGGGTGTGGTGGTTTTTGGAAGTAGGTTTTAGGGTCCTCTGCCAGGCAGAGCTTAAAGGTGGGTCTGTAATGACTTCGATGAATGTTAGAAGGCTTTGAAATGGCAGAAAAAAAAGGCGGGTTTTATTACACTATAAACTAGAATAATTGACTGTTTCGGCAGAAGTCAAACGATATGGGAAGTTGTAAAAGAAATTAAGAGGTTCACGTAGAAGTTGTTCCTTGATCGTTGTGTCCTGGGGAGTGGATTCATTCTCCCAACCTTGATTTCAATTGTCCACTGACCCTGGCGGCAAGTCCTTACCTTGAGATACGGTGTCTCCCTTGTTTAGTGTTCTAGTTTTTAATAAGGATGTGAGAAGAGTTTTCCAGGCCTGTCTAGGACTGGCTGCAGTGGGATCTGAGCAGTGAACATGCAGTAATAAATTTCCCTAGAGTGCTTTCAGCCTCCTCTGATGGGTAGCTCAGAGACTGCTTGAATACAGGGGCTTAACCTATAGGGTCTCAACTGTACATCCTTGACCTTTGCAGTAGGAAAGTCTCTAGGGCTGTGTGCTGGAAACAGTCATGGAGCTTCAACACATCCCTGTTCTATCTCCTCCCCAGGGCACGGTGATGAACACCACGGTCTTACACCTTGGGGGTTTCACCACTGGTAGTTCCTTGGCCCTGAAACTGGCCACATGCTCTGTATTTCAGTCTCCAGCCCATCCTTTTAGCCACTCTGATATTCTGAGAAAAGAGCAAATGTTAGTAGACGTCTCTAACTGTATTCCTTTGGGGGTTGGTTTATTTTCTTCTGAGAAATCTTTCTTTGCTCAGCTCTTAAGCTTTTGAAAGGTGGTTTGCTTTCGGTGTGCAGTTAACATGACTTGATTGGGAAACAGCCACGTTAAAGGACTGAACATTGAGAAAACTTAATATATTGAGACAGGAAGAAATGAGAATGGGAACTATTTCTTGTCTTTCTTGACTCAGCTTTCTATTTCAGTAGTAAACTGAGAAAACAAGGTAGGGCAACAGCGCTAGGAAATATGAAAACTAATTGATGAAATTATAATTATTTTTTTAAATAACTCTTTCAAATTACAGTTCCAAATTGGAAAGGCATCTGGTGTCACAGCAGCAATAAAAGTGACATAAACCTAATAGGAAATTGCAAAACTTGTCTGAGACTTGATCGCTTCTCTGTCACATTCAGACTGCTGCATGTATTTGCATAGGAGTATTTTTATTCTTATTAATATAATTGTGTGTTTAGCCGTTTCCTTTTTGGTGAAGTGGCAGCCTTAAAGGCAGCTTTGCAATTACAGATCAGTAGTGACTGTGTTCAGAAAAAATAATCTATTTTGTTGCATTTACTGGAGCAACAATACTGTAATGTGTCTTTTTGTCCAAAGCAGTCTGAGAAGTGCTTCATCGTAGAATTGGTGAATTCAAAGGATAACTGTAGTGCTGACTAAAGAGTTCGTTAAATTAACATAATTATAAACTCTATCAAAAGGGTTTTAGTGCATATTTGAATCTTAAAATGCTAGGGAAAAGAAATGTCTTTTTCTGATTAAATTTATATTTTTTTTTTAAATTTGGAGGGAATAACTCTGTTTTTTACATGGCAAGTACATCATATTCTTTATAAATACAAATACGGCTGTTCTGAAATGGTCTCATTGACTTTGGCACTTTAACTGCATGTTTCAAACTTCTGTGTACCTGGACAGAGAAGAGTTCATGTTCTCAAGTAAAACTATACATTTTGAAAGAACAACAGATAGCATCTTAGTTTTCCTTTAAAAAAAATAACAGCAACAAACTCCCCGTCTAAAGGCAATTTTTCCTCTCTGATTTGTGTTTGGGAAAGGGGAGAAAAAAGCACAGCCACATATTCAGTATATCAGTGTCTGATTACAAGATATAGGTGCATTGACACGGAACAGGAGGTCATGTGTGTTTCTAGTCAGTTTCTGCCACTCTTCTCTCAATTAAATATGCTAACATGTCAAAAAAACCTTTGTGTCACTGACACACGCTTTAAAATCTTCATCTGGAGGCCTGTTCTTATTTCATTAATTTTCCCTTAGGTAGCAGTGCCTAATTATGAGCTGCATTACAGCTTATATAAAAGAGGAAAAATCAGATGCAGATAAAATCAAATTTTCTTTTCATTTATAGGCTTTCTGGGGGCAACATTTGAACTGAAATAACTGTAATGGCAATTAAAAAAAAAAGTCTCTGACTTCAGGGATCTTTTCGAACCACAGGAACTGGACAAATTGGAGTTGAAAGGACCTTGGCAATTAACATGTCCTCTTCTGCTCCTGTGTTGGACAATACACTGAATAGCCAATTAATTACAGATGTTTCAGCTTGTGCAGTTTTAGGTCAGATCAGAGTTGTGGCCCATGCCTCTTGATAGATATTTTTTCCTCCCCTTCTCTAGTAACCTAATGAGGAGAATGAGCAGTCCAGGGATAGAGGGGTAAGTTGGTGAAGGTGACCTGGATCTAAATGTCACGCTCACAGTGTTGGACCAAAATTGGGACTGTTGGCGTGGGAGGCGTTCTGCTCTGTGGTGGCTTCTTTGCGGTGGCCTTGCTTCTCTTGTGCACAAAGGTTTGAAAAGCAAGGGTAGCGTAGCACTGAGCAAATTAGGATAAGTATAAATCTGCATATTCCAGTGGCTTTTAAGAAAGCCTGCAAAGGGTAATTGCTGATTATTTCCCTTCACTGAAAACTTTTGTCGTTTTTGAGTTGTTTTTGTTACAATAGCATTTGGGTGGAAGAGTTGCCAAATGGGTGTAGCAGTTGTACTGCCCTGCTTATTTGCAACCTCAAAAGTAGCTGAGCTTTGATGCTGTTGTCTACAGATTTAGATATGAACCCCAAATATTTTGAGACAAGGGATTTACTGACAGCTATTTCAGCCTGGGTTTGTGTGGAAAATTTAAAATATTATGAATGAGGGTGGTAAGAACGTAGGCTCAAAAGCTTTCTACATCTTACTGGCATTTTTTTCACAAACTCTTGTCCTCCCAAACCCTCTGGAAACCAAATTTAAGGCTGTTAATCTGTACACATTTATCGTGCAACCCGCCTCACCCAAAGGCTCTCTCTCAGGAGACACGCTTGACTTTTCCTTACTGCAGTACGGCTGTTTGCAAGGCCAGCAGTTCACTGGATGCTGACTATGGATTTCACTTGGCCTATAAACTATATTTTGCACCCACAGAGCAGAAATCTGTGCACCTTCTGCACCTAGGTACTGCTGCCAGCTTTCAGCAGCAAAGCGTTGGTTTAAAAAAAACCAAAATGCAGCCATGAAAGAGGATTTTGTGTTTCTCTACCTTTAGTGCATAATATTCTCCTCTACCCTTCAAACTTGGAGGGAAGTCTCCAGTGAGCGACAGATGGCTGATTAGGTAGAAAATATGTGCCTGAGCCATATTAATAGAAATGTTTGTGGCTGAACCACATTAGTACGAACCTTGCTTGTTGTGATCCTGGGAGAGGATGATAATGCTCGTTATGAAATCTGGAAGTGACAAATTAGCCATTAGGATTTTATAGCCAACGTTTTTATTAAATGCTTGTTGCAGGATGTTTGGGCCTCAGAAATCGATGTGCTCAGGATGTAATGTTACTGCTGCCTTGGGCCACCTGAGAATGTTATTCCCAGGAGGGGGCAAGAAAAATATTAAAGATCATCTAACTACATGCAGTGTCTTAAAAGGATGCTCAGAACATTGATATATACTTTGCTCAGTTCAAGGGGCAGTTATCAGCCTGATCCCTGAGAAAGCAGCTGGGTTTATTTAGGAGACAAAAGTGGGGAAGATCAAGGTGAAGCTGAAGGACTGTTAGGACATGGAGGAGGATGCTGAGCACCAGTTCTGTGGTTGAACCAGAAAAAACAAGAGTCAGAGCTCTTCTTCCCCTCGGTGTTGTCCCTTTGGGCTGGGCAGGGCTGGGAACAGCAGCAGGTGGCCGAACTGTGCTCTGCTGACCACTGAGTGCAGAACAATGTGGATATTTAAAGCTGCCATGCTCAACAGCGGCCACAAACATGTGGTTTCCAAAATCCTGGTTCCTCTGGTCCTGGTGGAGATCTGGGGGTAATTCTAGGACTTCTTTAGTTCTTTTCTTTTGTTGTGCGAGAAGCTGTTCAAGCTGGTGGTTATGGATAGTGGAAAAATTTCAAAGTTCCCAGGTATTAAATAATAACTCTCCTTTTCTCCCTGTAATGGAAAGATGGGGTAGAGGGCTCAGGAGTAATTCTGGATCTGTAAAATTGTATTGGAACAAATGAAGTGCCTCTCAAGGGCCAAATAAATAGGTATATATTGACGTCATCTAATTTTAAGCTAATAGAATATGTTTGCTGCTCAAAACCCATTTCATTTTCTTATATCTGCACATTCAAAATAGGTCTGGCTTCAACCTATTTTCTTGACTTAAAAAAATAGTGTTTGGACATCAAAAATTGAATTAACAATTCCATTATCCTCGTCTACTTCAATTTCAGGTTTATCTGCATCAATGAAGAAGTCTTCTAGGAATAATTTTTTTTTAGCCGGAAAAAGTCTATTATTACTTGCAAAACCTATGTAGAAAGTTGCACAATTGCTAATAATCTGGGATTTCCCCAGTGTATATTTTTTCCTTGCTCAGAGTATTTGCAATTAGAAGTCTCCATCTCAATGGGATAATTAAAAAATAATTTACCACTTGGAAAGAATAGGTCTCTTCAGGCAAACTGCACTGCTATTTGTTAATTATTACTAATTTTTGGTTATCTGATACAGTTCTTCCTGACCTGACATCTGCGTAATGTAGAAGCTAATGAGAACAGAAATTAAGCCTTGTAGTTGACATGTCCTCTATTCAATTTGAGAGAGTAAGGTGGAAAGAGATTAAAAATAAAATTATCAATGTGGGACTTCAGCATTACTGGCAACTTTATATGATGCACCAAATTTTTATATAGATGGATAGATATGTAGAGGGAGAAAGACACACATGTGATTTAGCAACCTTCAGTTGATTTTTGTCCTGCTAGCTGAAATACTGACCACGAAACATGACTATTGCTGTGGACTCTGGGCAACCTTAATACCCAGTTGTTGTGGGACTTGCCATAAAATCAAAATTTTCTTCTTTCTTTGCTATAAATTAAGTTTTTACTTTAAGAGTTCTTAAGGTTATATTTCCATTGCATATCATCCTGTCTTTTACATTTTTAATGTATATGAGTAGCATTTCCATTTACAAACTGCCCCCTTGTCACTCTCCTGTCTGCTCTACTTGGTTGGAGAGGTGAGGTCCTGCTGCAGCTTGTGAGAGTCACTCCTGTTGCACCACCCTAGTTCTTGCACCCAGTGGGTTTTCTACACCTCTCCTGGCCACAAAACGTTTATCTTTATGTCAAAGCTGGAACTATTAAAGGGGCTTATTTTGAGACCTCACGGGAGGTGGACACTCTGAGATGTGATAGTGTTTAGAGTCACAGAACCATAGAATGGTTTGGGTTGGAAGGGACCTTAAAGGTCATCTGCCATGAGCAGGGACACCTCCCACTAGAGCAGGTGGCTCAGAGCCCCATCAGCCTGACCTTGAAAGCTTGCAGGGATGGGACATCCACAACTTTTCTGGGCAGCCAGTGCCTCACTACCCTCATAGGGAAAAATTTCTCCCCTGTGTCTAATCTAACCCTTCCCCGTGGCAGTTTAAGCCATTTCCTCTTGTCCTATCACACTCCATGCCCTTGTCAGAAGTCCCTCTCCAGCTCTCTTGTAGACCCTTTACGATAGTGGAAGGGGCTCTGAAGTCTCCCTGGTACCTCCTCCTCTCCAGACTGAACAACCCCAACTGTCTCAGCCTGTCCTCAGGGCAGGTGCTCCAGCCCTCTGATCGTATTTGTGATCTCCTCTGGACTCACTCCAGCAAAATATTTCATATTTCAAAATACTCTGTGTTTCAGCATCATAAAAAGTAGCACAGAAATTTGGGTAAAAGGAGAAGACAGTCCTTCAGCTGTTAATGCAAATTAAAGCTGGCTTATGGGCACAGGGAGGCAAATGGCGTAAATGGAGCACATTAGTGCAAAATAAACTGTAATTGTTTTAAAGCAAATAAAAGTGAGATATATGGCAGGACCGTTATGGAAATACTAACCTGATGCTCACCTCGGGTCTTGCAGCTCGTACACAGTGGTAAAAGATTGTTGTATTTGGATAAGACCAAGTTATTCCAATTAGCTGTGGACATGGACGAGTGTATTCAGAGACAAAAGGCCACCTAACACGTTTTGGAGGTAGTTAACCTGTGTGGCTGTGGTCTTTATTGATCCAGAAGCATTATTCCGTTTTTTAAAAATGCTCCGTTTTGCTTTTGTTGACAGCAGAGGAATAGAATAACGTTACACTTTGAATTTTTCTTAGTGAGAAAATAACTGTATCCCAGTTGAGGGAATTATTATGATAAATGGGCAAAATCTGCTCCCATCTCAAAAACAAAACATTTTTTTTTCTTTTCAGAAGGCACACAGCTCACGAAATATGACGACAGATGCAAACAAGCAAGTTACAAAACCCTTACAATAAGATTGCAGCAGAACTTTTGAAAAAGGGGGAGTGCAGCATATGAGCTGAAGCCATCTGTCTCTGTTACAGAGCATTCCTTCCCTTGGAGAGCATAATTACGGGTCTGGCTTTTCTGTTGCTGGATTTTTATACCAAATTGTCCCTAAGAAAAAAAGAATTGATCCAGAATAAGGTGAAACTTACTTGAGCTACTATATATTCCTTGGACTGCGGCCACAGAGTTATAATTTCCATTGCTGTTCTCCATCTCTGCAGTGGCATTCGGGGAGAATAGTGGAATCTGTGGTAGTGGGTTACTGACCTCGTGCCTTGTCATTAAATAAAGCTGTATAAATAATAGAATTTATTATGTTGGAACAATTTTTTTAGGAGTGACAGGTAAATTCTCACTCCTGCTGCTTTAAGTGATAAATTGCTTTTGGGCTTGCTAAAGATTTATATCTTTTAAATAAAATCGAAACAGCAGCTGAATTGTATTTCTTATAAGGGGGAAATTGAGCAAATATTAGTATTTAGCTTAGAATTCTGGAATGTAATTTTTAATCTATTTTTAGATAAAATATTACTGTTTTGAACAATGCACGCTAGTATATGTGCATCATTCAAATTAGCCATCTCTTGTTCCATTTAGTCATAAATGACTTATTAAATAAAAAAAGTTTTTAGACTTTGTATTGTACTAGAACTGAATCAGGTCATTTTTACTTGGACCACAGCTGACTTATAGTCCTGTCCCAAAGTTAAGACAGGTGGTGTTGAAGAATTTAGCACTGCTCTGTGCAAGCCATTGTGTTGCTTGTGTAATTTCACATATTTAAAAAATGAGGTTTCTAAAATAAATACAATGTGGAACAGAATCATCTCGACTGGAAATAAGATTGCATTTATCTCCTCATATTGGCTCTAAACTTTGTTTCATGATGGAAGTGGTGTCAGGTATGGAAGGGGTGCTGAGATGTGTCTTGGCACAAAAAGTAATAATGCAGTTAAAGGAAACATTAGGAGGAATGAATTACAATGATCTTTAAGTGCTTTTTACTGGGAGAACTTGA
This sequence comes from Mohoua ochrocephala, assembly GCA_013398855.1. NCBI lineage: Eukaryota > Metazoa > Chordata > Aves > Passeriformes > Acanthizidae > Mohoua > Mohoua ochrocephala. The sequence continues at coordinate 86,726 of VZTA01005554.1, read as the reverse complement.
GAACATTCAGCATGTTATTAAAAAACAAAGAAGTTGGTTTGTATTTTGTATGTACCTATTCCCTCTGAATAACTCTATCATTGATCTTACAGATGCGCATCCCTCTCCTGCTGTCCGTGTGCAGGCTGCACTCTGTTGTGGTTTGCTATTCCTGAAGTTTAATGGGGTATCCATGAGAATCCCGCTCCTTGAAATAATAATATTTATCTTCTTAAACTCTTGTCAAGTGTTTTAGGAAGGTCAGATTTGCCATCAGTTAGCTTAGCAGCTTTTTACCAGCTTAGAGTCATGTAGCCTCTGTGCACGTGTTTGCTGCTTTCCCTACTGGGCTAGAGGAAAAGTAAGCCCAAGGAGGCAAGGGAGGAGGGAGAATGGAAGGCCCCCGAAATATCAATTAACTCCTAATTGTCTCTCATCCCGTAGCAGGGGCTTTCTGACTTCAGGTGGCCAAGCTTCTTTTTATTGGTGGTAAGAAGGAAAATCTCTTTTTTTCCCTGCACACTCAGAATCAGTTGGCTCTATGAAATCTAGAATTGTCTTTAATCTGTATTTTAAATACTTACAGAAAAGTTTGGCTCTGAAACAGTTTCCAAGCTTTGTTTCTGTCCAGTCCCTCCTTTGGTCTTGCCTGAACTAGGTTCAGCTTTAACGTCCCTGTCCCCTGACAGTGGACAGGCAAATGCCAGTGACCTGCAGCCTTCCTTTTCCTAAACTGACGTGGTGCTTTGGGTAACATCTGCTTTTATGTTCTCTTCCAGTCTTCCAGTAGCAGATGCTTATTTTAAAAACAAATATTAATACATTAGTATGCAATGCTCAGAGCAGCAATTTGAGAACATAGTTAATGTGATTTTCCTGTTCTGTAACACTTGTTTTCCTTGTATGCAAACTCTGGTGGAGCAACTGTGACAGTCTTCTCAGTTGAAGTTTGAATATTAATTTTGCATTGGCTATAGGAGCTGGTACCAATGTAGACTTTAATGAGGCTGGCACTCAAAAGCATTCATGTGTAACTGGTTCTGTCTTGAGAAAAGATGAAAACACTCTCAAGTCACCAAGGGGCAGCGGAAGTCGAGGAGCAGCTTGCCAGCTTTTATTATTTCCTTGACTGTCTCTTCTAGTTGGTTTTTCTCAGCTCAGCTGATGTTCTACATGAATGTGCAGGACTTCTGGCATTCTCTATTTAAGATTTTCCTGTTAATTTACCATGTTGTCTTTTTTTAAAAGGCCAAGACTAAACACTTTTGGAATCAAGTGTAAAGCAGCCCCTGACATCAGAGAATTTGGATAACAGATGCTATAGGGAACGGAGGATAATTGTTATGTAGCTTCTGCTCGCTGACAGAAAACAAAATCTTCTCTATGTAAGACAAGTCAGTGAGGATGTTTGGACACCCAGCCCCATCCCATGCAGGGAATGAATTGTTTGAGGTGATGGTTACTGTGGTTTTGCACAATTTCTGTCTTGCACAATTTCTGTCTGGCATTCAGTTAACGTAGAAGATAAATTGATGCTTTAACAGTAAGTTTAATCCTTTGGTGTGAGTTTTCCCAACAGGTTTTTGTTTATCTTGAAGGTATATAGCTATTAATATTCACAACTCTTCTTAAAAAAAGAAACCCCAAACGCGCCCCCACACCTGTAAATAAACGGCCTCCCCACAGTGACTAAAAGTAAGTGGTGAAACCCAGCCCTCCAGTACTATTCCTTAAAGGATCTTTGGCAGAATTTGGCCAAGAGGCTTTCAGTGCTGGAGCTATAACTTTCAGTGCTGGAGCTATAACTTTCAGTGCATTAGTAGGTTGTTTTGGGTTTTTTTTTTTTTTTTTTTTTTAAAGAGGATTAATTGGACAGATTTTCAATCTAGCCAGTTAAGGAAACTGGGACAAGTTCTGCTTGCTTTCTGCCATCAGTAATTCCTTGTGGTTACTGCAGCTGCTTATCTGGAGAGAGAAACACTAACAGAATTTGGTCTGTTATGGATAAACAGTAAAAAGTAAAATAACAGAGTCATAGCAAAACGTGCATGCAAAACGTGGACAAATGCAGTGAAAACTGTTGGGAGCACATTTGGGTGGGAAAGGGACAGTGTTTGCATGGTGTTGTCAATGCATTTCCTACGTGGCGTTTGAGGGGAGTTGATTCTTACTCTACTGAAGCTGTAGCGATGCTCTGGTCGGTTATGGCAAGTGCTTGGGAGAAAACTGAAGACTTGAATTCTTCAGAAATCTGTGAAAGGATTCTCAGTTTGAGAAACATAGGTTGAAGGATTTTCTGCATGTTTTGCAGTGTGTATTGATTTCCTGCTCTGCACCTGAAATATGAAATGTGAGGTAATTTCCTAGTTACATGGAGTATTGGACTAAATCCAGAGGGGGACAGATGACTGACAGTGGAGCAGAACTGGTCTGTACTGTAACACGTGTCTTGTTCTGTACAGTGACAGGCAGGTAAGCGATCTGCTGGAGTGACTTAGGAGAAGAGGAGTCGAGGGAGTGGATTACAACCAGCAGCTCTGCTTCTTACTTGTGCCACTTGGGGCAAATCACTTCAACTTGGAGTGAAATACTGTTTTCATTAATTCAGACATAAACTTCTCTTGGTTTCAGTGGAATGTGTTCTCCTCCTCTGCAGTTTCTTGTGTTTTCTTTCAGATATAATACACAGGTGGGAAAAAAAATGATATAATATTGAACATCATCAATGTTATTGCAATGCTGCCGGTAGAGAAGCAAGCAAATAAAGCCTATTGTGGCTGCATGTATTAAGGTTTTCCTTACACTGATGCTTTCCTTGGTTATTGAACAATTTTGCATTTTCTCATTTCCATATCTTAAAATCTGTTGTTTTAATGACATTTTATTGGCTTGATACATTTTAAAACATATGGTTTCTGCCAAATTGGCCCGTGGTGTTTGCACATCCATTATTATTGTACTTGTGTGACTCTTTTGTCCACTGAGAAAAACCCCACCCAACAACTGAAACAGTTTTAGGAAATCCATGTAGAAAATTACTTAATGCTGTAAATACATAATTAATCTTGCCAACCATCAGAAAAAAATCCATTTCAATACAATGCAATCTGTACAATTATTTCCAGATTATGACAAGATAAACAATTGTCTTGGGTTCCACAAATTAAAGCCTAACCAATAAATGGCTATTGAGTATGATTGAATAATTGCTGGTGGTGAAGGGTGGACTTTTCCTCTAGGTTAATCTTACAGCAGCTTATATGGATTTATAAATAAAACTCTTCCTTCCCTGCTCTCCTCCCAGCCTGCAGTGCAGTCTGTGCAAGTCCAACTGGTCTTTCTTCTCTGTTACATGTCTGGTTTTAAGCTCTAGCTGGAGTTTACAGCATGCAAAAGTGCTTTTTATTTTTCACAGAGTTGGAAGAACAGGTAGAGAGGAGAAGTCTCAGGGACCAATCTCCAAGGTTTTAGAGTGAAAAGAAACATAATTATTACCAAGGAATGAAACCATCATCTGATCTTCCATAATCTGATAACTTTCAGTCACTGCTAACTATGGCCTGATTTGAACAAGCTACATGAGAGAGAGCAATGATGTATAGGATTATTCAGTATATGCTAAACATTAATTGTCATATTTGGAATGAAACAACTGGATCATTGCTTGCATGCCAGAGAAGAATGCCAGCAGTTTGTATTTCAGCATGAGAATACGCTGGAAATTGTCCATTGCTAATGAAAGAAGTGGGCAGAATTCTAGTTCTAATAAAAGGCTCCTAAGGACCTTCTCTCACTTGTTGGTTTTTTTAAATTTCAAAGAAAAACTTCTTTGCTAAGAATATTTGTTTGAACTTACTCAGTCTTTGTTTTTAATATAAAGTTAAAATCAACACTGCCAGCACAGTTCTAACAAAAGGTAGAATGCAGTGTCATTATATATTTCATTATAAGTGATTCACTGTATTATAGGTGAAGTGTGTGTTTTTTTCAGAGACTGAATATGTGACAAGGAGGAAAAATAGTGGCCAAGAAACTTCTTAGAAGGGAGAACAAGGTCTCATCCCCAGCTTCTTTTTTCCAGCACACTTTCTATGGTTCATTAAGGCAGCTGCTTTCCTATAATCATGGCTATACAGAAAACCAGAAGCAGCTTCAAATGTTTCAGGGCAACAGCAAAGCTGTGAATTCTGTAGGCTGTTGAGACCCTTAGTTAGTGACCCACCTCTTTCTCACTTTGTTGGTTGTAGATGCTTGGGTAAAGAAGAAATTATTATTTAATACGCACCCGTGGTCGTTGCACATGCTGTGGTCTCTGTTCACGAGCTTACTGGGGCTGGCTGCTGCAAAGGCACTTCTACCACATGTGGTACAACCTGAGTCTGAGTTTGGAACTGAGCTTTCTGTACAGGGCTTTCAGGCAAACAAGTATTTTCTTTCCAAGTGCTTCTTGGGAGTAGTATCTCCTGAGGAGGACTGTGCTGAAAACCTTCTGCGTGGTGACTGCAGCTTTCATCTTGGGAAAGGGTTTAAAGTATTCCCCCATTCCTAGTGGTGTTTAAGTGGTTTTTGCCTTCAACTATGTCATCTGGAGAGAAAATATGTATAAGTATGCATGTCTTACTATGCTCTGTGACAAACTGAAGATATAAAAGTACACCCTACTTAGGTGAGGTTTGGTATATGTTAGTTGTAGGCAAATGAAAAGAAAATCTATTCATGAAATTAGTGGCTTTGTATTTTTTTCTAACTTAAAGATGAATTTCTTTGAATTGATAATGTGCTACTTCGCAGAGAAGAGCCGAGTCTTTTTGAATCCATGTCCTTAGTTTTGGAGGTGTGTTTTATGTAAGTATTCTTCATTTCAAACTATGACTGTGATATGGCCATATATTGGACTTAGTGTGCAGCAATCCTGTGCAATGCTGGAGTTCTTTGATGTGCAAGCTTTAAGAATAAGAGATTAACCTCTCTCCCTGGTAGACAAAGAGTTCTTATTTTTCATTTTTTTATAGGACCTTATCCAGAAGTCATCAAAGTCTATGGAAACCATCCTATTTACTTCAATGGGAATTGGATGAGGAACATGATTTTTGTGGTGTGCTGTTTAAAAAAAAAAACAACCAACAAAAACTTTGCAGTAAAGTCATAATTGCATCCAGATGAGTTTCCCAAAGTGGTTATGAAGCAGCTGGTGGAAACGCCTTGACATGACCAAATTCAGCATGCCACTTGTTTCTGCGTGTGGGAAAATCCGACACAATCTGGAAGTAATTAGTCTGGAACCAGCAGCACTCCCTGAGCAGTCCTTTTAAAATGAGTTGCAAATAAAAAGGCTAGAAAATCCCTAATAATAGGTATATTATCCTGTGTGTTGTGGAAGGTGTTTTTATCAGTAACATGACTTCCGTTTTTTTTAATGTGTTTTTGACCTGCATCACACTGTCTGTGCAGCACACTGTAATAATGATTGTCTTCCTATTGTTTGATTTTTTTTTTCCTGTTCTGCTGTACATTACACAGTCTTCTGGGCCAAAACCTCTTGTTTCATTAACATCTGGACACTAGGTTGGAATTTCTAAGCAATACTAGTTTGGTGATGTAGGCACAGGAGCCTTTGCTGTGGACAATCTTCCGTACTCTGGCTAGGTCCTCTTGTGTGTTGCTGCTGAGGAATGAAGAAATTTGAATAAAATACATAAGAATAAAACCAAGAAGAAACCCAGTTAAACGGGGAAATGTAGATAAGTGCACACATCATGTTCAGCAGTGGGTTTATTCCTTGTGGTGCTGCTCTGTCTGTAGTGATTCATTCCCAAGCGCAGCAATCTCAGGGCAGAGCATCATCCTGCCTCTGATGGTGTTCAGTAGCAGCTGTTTAAGGAAGACAATAAAAAAAGAGAAAAAGCTAGTAACAGCTCACCAGAATTATGTTCCCATCTTCAAAAATGGGCTGTAAATGTATCTCCCCAGTTTAAGGGGAATTACTTGTGCTGTTTCAAGTGAGGGAAATACGAAGGCAGCGTGGCCCTATATCTTTTCTTCCGTGAGGTCAGTGCTAAATTGCTGAGCTATTACTGCTTGACCAGAGTCCCTAAAAAATAGGATGGGGCAAAATAGAGAAGAAACTAAAAAAATTAAAGATCTGAATTTGTTGAGAGGCAGCATGTATAAGGATGGAAGCATTATTTGGTATGCTTTTTGAAACAGCAATAGGACATGTGTTTCTTATGTGAAATGGGAAGAGGGAACAAAAGAGGAATTTCAGAAAAATGTACTGATTGAAAACCAAGCAAGACATAATATACTCTCTAGCTTCTGAAACAGAGAAATAAAATTAACTTTTTCAATTCTGTTATGACTAGCTGAGTTGTAATGTACTATAGTAAATCTCTCAGTGTTATGTAATAAAATAAGTCAAAAGATGACAAAAGCATAAACCATGCATTAATGAAAAAGCCTCACAGGACTTGTATTTAAATTGGATTGTGCCTGTTTGATTTATGCTGGTGTGTAAGTTCACTTGGCTCAAGTGTTTGTGGAAGCATGGACAGTAGCCTCTTCTTCTGTCTTTGCTGTTCCTTTCGTTGTTTTGTTTTGGGTTTTTTTTAAACCTTTGGAAATACATTACTAAATATTACAACAGCATTGTCAATTATAGGGTAGTGGGAATAGATAAGTCTGTGCAGTCTGAGAATATAATTAGGAAGAAGCAAAAAGCCCTATTTTACTGCAGCATGGTAAATGGTAGAATTGCTCAATTGTCTTGAGCTCAATCGGCTCAGCTTAGATGCACATAAAACCCATCAGCAGCAAACTTTTCACTCAAGCAATATCAAAGCATTTTAAGAGGAAGCATTTCCCTGGTTTCATTTAGATTGCAGGCCACCTCTGCGTGTGTCGATGTTTCAGAAAACAAAATATATTCAAATACCCGTTTTTTCCAACATGGTTTCTGATGGTACCTCTGGTGACGCCGTGGGTTTTATGATGGTAGTGACTCTTTGTTCATGCATAACATGCATAAGCCTGCAAGCTGTGCAGACCCTGTTAGCAGCTTTTAAAACAGGCCCTCGAATCAGTTATAGAGATGAATATCTAATTTATAGCTGTGAAAAATGAGAGGAAACAGAGGTGGCTTATCAAGTTCCAAATCAATTCCTTTCCTTGTGTCTGAGCCTTATTTCTGCTCCCTGCTCCCATCTGCTGATAGAAACACTCCTTGATGTTTCATCAGGATATTGTTTTCAGCTACAGCATTCAAACTCTGTCAGTGTTTTACTATCCCAAGACACCAGAGCTTAGCTCTTCCTTATTTCTGTTCAGCTTGACAGATGTGTTTGAAACCTCTGTCCTGAACAAAAAAAAGGCACCGATATGGGAAGCTGCTCTCTAACACAAGTTGTAAAGAAAGTAGCATAATGCTGTGGGAAGGATTAAAGAAATACGTTAAAATTGAGATTTTCTTTGTAAAAATGAAGTCAGTTTAAATGAGGCAAAGAAAAGGATTGAATATAAGCAAACATGATGCTAACTGCTCTGGAATGAAATAGCATGGACTGGGGACTCAGATGTGTTCCTGCTTTCAGAATCCTGTTTGCTTCCAGCACTATTCCTGGATTGATTCCTGCCTTGCACTCCAGGCAGGCCAGGAGGCTCCGCGCTGCAGTAGCAGAGCGATTAGAACTGAGCCCTTTTCCCTGGTGGTGTGAAATGGCTGTCATCACACTGTTTGTTTGGAAGGCACATCTGTCCTGTCCCTGGGGCTGCATCCTCTATGGAGCGAATCTCTGACTCGCTGTCGGGTGCTCTCGGGCCTGCGGGAGATGGGGATCCTGTGTCCCAGCACGCTGGTTGGCGTGGCTGGTGTGCCAGTGGGTGTGGTGTGGCGGGGTGTGCCGGTCAGCGTGGCTGGTGTGCTGGTCACTGTGGTGTGGTGTGCCGGTCACTGTGGTGTGGTGTGCCAGTCAGTGTGGCTGGCGTGCCGGTCTCTGTGGCGTGGTGTGCCGGTCAGCGTGCCCTGGCACAGCCTGTCCTCGTGTCACCTGCCACCTGTGCAAGGCGTTACCTGAGTGGGAGCAGGTGGGAGGCAGCGTCTGTCTGACGAGGCTTTCTTGAGCGCTGCAGGGATGAGGTAACGTTGCAGGATTTAATGGGAGCCATGTGACTCAAGTTGCTGATACCAATGCACTGCTTTATGTGCTGATGGATCTGACAAGCGCCCAGTCTCCTTTGAGCCCTCCACCCTGGCCTGCCTTACGGAGATGCAACGAGGTAACGCTCACCCCGTTGTGGTTTCAGTCCACCCACACGCACCATATGCATAATTTTTCCATAAAGGATGACTGTTGGGATATACATGATCTCAATTTAAGACAGTTGCACGTACTCTTATTTTTCACATACAACTGTTTAGCTATATAATTTATGTAACTAAAACAGTTGTTGAACAGCCAAGCAAAGCTAATTGTTGCATTGACGGAACGCATTGTGTGATGCTTATTTAACAAGGGTCCTGATATCTGCTATCTTAGTTTGCTGTTTCTCAGTTCCACTGGATAGCTTGTGTTTGTTAACAAAAATGCTCTTATGGGAATTTTTAATAAGTATGACGATATTGTTTGCATTCCGTGTTACAGATAAATGGTCAGCTTTTCAGAAGTGCTCATTGTTGGGTGACTCATCTTATTTAAGTTGGTGGTAAATCCTTCATTAGCATCAAAACGAGTACAGTTAAGGGAGCACACAAGCAGTTTTGGAAATGATGTGCTAAGAAGGTGTCTGCTTGCAGGACTGACAGAATAACAAGCTCATTGCTTCTGTTACAATGCTAGAATTTGGCTATTTGCATAATATAGAGCGGTAACACCAATTTACAATTCACGAATAAGCTTTTCAGATAGGTGTTTCAGACACGACTGAAGTTTGTGAATGCTTCTCAAATAAATTGAAGGTTTTGAGCACATTTTGTTTGGATCGGGAAGCTGAAATTTTACTCGGATGCTCAGGCCTGAAAACAGAATGTAATTTGGTGTTCGTGTGTAAATGGTTCCTGAACAAGGGCAGTGGAGGAACACTGATACAATTTGGTGTTCAGTTGTGCATGTAATAGATACTAACTTGGTCATTCTGTGCTTGCATTGTGAAAGGAAAGATGTGTGCCAGTGTCTTTACAAACAATTTGATGGGTGTTAACGTCTTTGAAATGGGTCTTAATGCCTCTGCTGACTTTGGGCAGCAGGTTCCTTGCCGGGCCCAGATTATTTATCTCCTGAAATAGACATGGGTCTGCACAAGGCTGACCTTCTGAACTTTGGGGTAAAACAGTAGGTTCAAGGGGGGATATGGGGTAGGCAGTTCGGGAAGGCTGTTCCTTCCTAGTACCTCAGCCAATGGAGAAAGGAAGAGGGCAACATGCAGCCGGGAGTTTGGGATAAAAGGAGGCTGCGTCCTCCGAAACCTCGAGAGAGAAAACCCCGCGGGCCTGTGCCCCAGTGGACTCTCTCCCCTTACTCGAATAAAGTTGCAGGACTCCTCTGTCTCTTTTTTGGACATAAACCTCTGGCGTTTGTGGGTTTTCCTGACAATTGTAAACTTGCTAGTTTCGTTAATTGGTTGGCTGTAAAGAGAAAAGGCTGCAGTTCAGAGGGACTCAAGATAAACTTTTTTAGTTTTTCAGTCAATATTTAAGGGTAGTGCGACTACTGAAGAAGGTCTGCTTGTTTCAGAGCTGTAATAAACCATGGTAGGTTTGAAAAGGCCTGCTGTTTAGTTGTGCACTTGTTGGAGCTGAAAGATACTGCTGGAGTTTTCCCCCTGGTTACTGTGTTGGTCTTTTGGTTTAAAGTGTGATAAAGCACAGGGTGGGGCCTGGGAAGGGTTTGGTGGTGGTGCTCCTGGGCTGCGAGAACTCGTCTCCCAGCCACGGGATTGTGGTGTTCCCTGATGCCAGGGGAGCTGTGTGAAGATGAATGTAGGAGTAGTGGCAGATGTGCTGACTGAAGAGCTGCATCAGGAGATGCGGAGCTGAAAGAGAGATAGACGGTACAGTCACGTATGATGTCTGTGATAAACGTGATAAAAACTTGCTGAGGAGCAGCTTGGATTACAAAGAACTTTCTGCCTCTTTCATGTCTCATGATAATTAAACGGTCCATTTTTATTCAACTTCTTTCAAATGGGGTTCTAATTAAGCAATAACTAATGAAATATGAGATTAAGCATCAGCAGATTTCTGGTGGTCAGAGATGTGCCCAGGGCAAAGTTTAAAACAGTTTTGTTAAACTTGTGTTTGACACAAAGCAAAAATATTTATTACTGAAACAGGAGACAGATTCTGTGAGTGTAAATGCAGATTGAATTAATTTTCTTAGTGTTATGCTGAACTGGAAAACCATAAAATTCAATATGTATTCCTTTTAACGTGATTGCTGTATCATCACCGCAAATTTTAAAAAAATGCATCTGCAACCAGATAAGAAGATGCTATCAGGCTCTTCTAATTTTAATTAAAGTTCAACCTATTGGAGGAATATATATTTAAAGAATTAATTAAAATGCTGTTCGCTGTATAAGAGATATCAGTATAGGAAATTAGCTAATAGCAGTATCATAGGGGATCTGTGCTTTGCAAGCTGTTTTGTGATGCTAAGAAAGCATCTTCATGTGATTGAGAGGTACATCTTGGGGGAACCAGGAGACGATGACAATGACCTTCTTTCTGGGTTAGTTTGAGTAAAAGTGGTCGCTGGGCTTGCTGCATCTCTGCGTGTCAAACAGTGTTATTTCAATTTTTGTTTTTCTTTGGGGTGGGTGGCTGGCACAAATGCTCAAAGTACTTGAGTTAATTGGACATAATTTGATTGCATCATGATAATCCTGTCTCCTGCAAGAAGGGCTTTTGAGGTGGTTAAGATACCTTTAAAAGCTGGAGTCTTTCAATGCTGTCATTCCCGATAACCCTTTTATTGCTGCAAGTTTGTGCGAAGGTACTGCTGGAGTTCCTCAAAGATCAAATCGTGCTTTATTTAATATTTTCATTAGCAGGCTTTACAGAAGAATTAAAAGTGTGCTAAATAAATTTGCCAACTCCAAAGCTGAGAGACATGGGCGAGGCGGGGGAGGACTGGATTATTATGCGAGAACTGCTTTCCTCTGCCGTTAATTGGTTTCAGGAGAATGTCATGTGCTTGAAGATGGATATTAATTTCTTCTATAAGCTCAACATCACTATTTGGGAGCAGCAAAGAATGAAGGTGTCCTATCTGTACTTAGGAAGATGAGTTTAAACAGCCGCAGGTCAATGAAGGGTAATTAGGATAATGGTGGAAGGATCAGCCAGCATTTTACCAGTAGCCTGGAAGAGCTTGGCTTCAGCGTAGAAAAACATAAGCTGAGAGGAACTAGGATTGTTTTCCGTAAGTAAGTACATGGTAGAAAAAAACCCCAAGCAAACCACAGTTATTTAAGCTAAAGGATGGTTTTAGAAGGCGGCATGGGGCGTGAATATGGACTCCACTTCATCTGGCAGGCAGGTGATTTCTCACCCTATATGGTGCTTCCATGGGCATGGAGCCTTGAGCGTTTGGTAGTTTTGGCAACCCCAAGGTCAAGTGTTGGAAGTGTCTCCCCCCAGAGCACATTTATTGGAAGCTTGCTTTAAATGATTTCTTTGAAAAGAAAGAACAAAGCTTCTAGGGAGAAGTACTTAAAAAGGGAACTTAATGCATAGGCAGCCCTGTCTTCTTTAAGGATTTATTGCTGCTCTTGGTGGGTGTGTGGATGCGCCAGACATCTTCCAACACCTCTGAGTAGGTGCCAGTCTGTCAGATTAGCTCAACTAAAATAAACCTTTCTCCCACTCTCTGCCTGCTATCAGCCCTTTGAGAGAGAATTGCCTTTTAAAATGTACTGGGGTGTTCGCTGGGCTTTTATTCTGTGGTTTTAAGCTAGTTTTGATATGAGCAGAGAGGAGGTGAAAAATGTTGGACGCTTTTAACACTGTCATTTAATGATCTCATCCTTTGAGCCTGTTTGTGGAGAGATGGCTTATCTTGAGCTGTGTTCTCTCCTTTCCTTGCCTGTTTTCCACGAGAAAGTCTCCTATTGTGTTAAGCCAATAACCCTTTTTAATAGGTCAGCATAGAGTATTAATGAGTTTTTACACTGTGGTTATAAATGTCACACATGTTTCTGAGAGTAGGAGTGGGAAATAGAAAATATTACCTGGATTTGTTCTCTTACTTTCAACAGTGTGAAACAGTTGATCTTCTGATTAAAAAAAGGGCTTTTAATCAGGGACTTGTAGCTTTCGTTATTTAAAATGCAATCCCAAGGACCAAGCATTGTGGCGCTTGCCTTCACAAGCACCTGCTTTAGGAAAGTTAAAAAAATATGAATTTGCTGGGAAATAGGTGTATCTGTAACGAGAGAATTTTGCAGGACGACCTGCAAGTAAAAGTTGAGAGTTTTTATTTGTCTTGTGAGAACCCACAGTATGTTCTCTTGGCTGCGATGAACCTCTGCTTGCAGCACCAGCAGAGTTTTGTCACTTCCTCAAAAGGCAGCAGAATTAGTGCTGACAGAGGTATAAATGTGGCAGGCTTGGCTTATACCGGGAGTGGCCGGTATGATTGACTTGGTGTAACGTGTCCAAGTCTCCATATGGGTGGCGGGTCTAAGAAAACATATTGCACAGCCCAGAAATCAGCACAGTGGGAAAGGGACACCGTGGTTCATAGAAGGGAGGGGGTGGCAGCTCTCCAAGGCTCCCACTCCTGCCTCCTTGCCAGTCTGAATTGCACAGCTCCCCAGTAATGTCATCCTTCAGAGTTTCTACTGTTTCATTTCCTCCAGCAGCAACCATTCCAGCACAGCTTTGCTGCTGGCAAGGCGAGGTAGCCCTGGTGCTGTCACTTCCATTTTGTTTTCAGCTACAGTTACCTTCATAAACAAAGGGCTGAACATCTGCAGTTTTGCTTTATCAAATGGTCCTATAATGCTGCAAACAAAGAAAAGGGAAGATGAAGGCATTTGAAAGTAGCTTAATAAATTAGTATTAGTATTGTAATTTGCTCACTCTTTACTTTTGGCTGCTTAGCAGAAATTACTTGGAAGACCTATTAATTTTATCATAGGAATGATGATGCTATATACAGAAAAATATCTGGCCATATGATTGTATCTTTACTTTAAAGGACAAAGATTAATGAAATGTAATTTCAAGGGAAAAATAAATTATTATTATACATTATGCTTTCAAAGAAAATGGAAAATAGATGGATTTAGAGCACTACTGTTCCCATTTGCACTATGGCTATGTATATAATATATGCTTTTGAGAGATCAGGGTACGTGTCATGTAAAGAGTATTCTTGAATGGCAGAGTAAATATCACTAATTCTGTGTTAAACAGACAATCTGATGTGGACTTGCATGGATTTCAGTATCGTATAGCTGACTTCATATCTGGTTAGTACATTTCACATTCCTCTGGCATATTGTGCTGATTTCTTCTATTGCTGCTACAGCTGAGCCAAAAATTACTGGTCCCTTTTAAGCTGATTAGAAGAACATTTAAAAATCATTAGTAAAGGAAGAATATTACAAAAAAGGCCTTATAAAGCACATTTTAAAAAAAGAATGTTCTGGACACAGAATATTTTCAGGTTTTTTAAAATAAAGTTGGACCGTGGAAGTTGATCACTACGGTTGGAGGAGTGAGCAGGAGTGGTGTTTGTTTTTCTTTTCCTGCTAGTTTTCTTCTAATATGAAATACCTGCAATTATCACTGCTGCCTTTTCCCATATAGGAAATACTGGGTTTTTTTCTAGGCAGGTACAATGATTACTCCTGCAAAACTGTCGATTTAACAACAAATACCCCCAGCACTTTGCAGCGCTCAAGGAACCCGCATCATCAGCATATAATCGCATACCGCAGGTATTGAGTAGTGAGTGGTTTTTTTACCATTAGAAAAATAGTCAGATCTGGGTCAGCTCCCAGAAGAATAAGAGTTTAAAGGTCTTGGACAACTTCCTAGTGCCCATGTATGAATCGGCCGCTTCCCTGTTGTGCTTCAGTGGTTCAGGGAAACATTGGCAGTTTTTCATGTGCTCTCTGAGTCCTGTGCTGAGGTTGCTCATCCGTGGGCTCACAGTGCTGCTGCCCTCCTTTGAAAGAGAGAGATGCTTCAGGCTGGCATGCGGCATCTTGGGATGGATGGCAGAGCTGCTTTTAGATGTCTGTCCTGCACCTGAACAGGTGACCCCTCCATAAATTTATTCTGTTTAGTCATATCAGGTCATTGGGATGCATAATGTGTCCTAAAGTAACCCTGGCGCTCCTGTTAATTTTTCTGTTAATGGACCCAAAAGAAAAAAAAATAAATTGGGTCTTGCAGAAGGCAGGTTTTCTGTCTTGGAAGTGCTTGAAAATGGCTGTGGGAGCTCAGTACCACTTCTTGCTTCCCTGTTCTCGTTGCCATTGAGCCTGAACAGCACCCTATTAATAAAGCGCTAACCTGCTCAGCCAAATGGTAAATGTCATAGAGATGTCTTCATGTTTGTTTGGGTTTTTTTTTCTGTGTGAGGTGAAGTAAACTTCAGTAAATCCCTCATCTGATCATGGAGAATAAATTTGATGTTGCTTTTGGGCATACTTATTCCCTATCCTCTTTCTTACTTGTTTTCAGGACATAAGTGACACTAATTTGCACTTGTACAGTTCCTCTATCTTGATTACCGAGCAGGCTGGATGATGTGGAGATTAGCGATGACATTTTGAAAGACCAAACGCTTGCCAGTGTCTTTAAAATTCTCTACTTCTCCTTCGTTGTATGATCAAGCCCTGGGGGGAGATGTCAGAGGCAGCTTCCTGCAAATGCGAAAGCACTGGAAAACATGATCCCTGGCTTGTTTGACAGATGAAAGTTTATCCCAATGTTTGTTTTTTTGCAAAGGAAGCAGTATTGACTCTCTGTTGACCAGACCTAGCACAGGTAACAGCACCTGCTGGAGCTCCTTCTCAGCTGGGAAAAAGTTGTTTTTTCCCCTCCGCAGCAGCATTTTAGCTGCTTGTGAGACATGCGAACAGATGCCTTGGCAGGTCTCCAGCACCCATTGACACCTAGCATGGTTTATTTCCCTATCCTCAGGAATTCTGCTTCATTTCCAGGAAGGCTCAAGTATGTCCTAGATGGGTTCATCAGCTGATGGTGGTGCACCCAAGCACACCCACACATGAGCCGCTTCTGTTTTAAGACATTTTCCTATTTAATATCCTTAAGCACCTGTTTATGGCAGCACTGTAGAGATTTCCATGAATGAGTATGAGAGACTTCACTCATCACTCACAGATTGACTTGAAAACCTTAGAAGGAGGTCACTGGTGTGGGGATTTGACCTAATAATTTTCTAGAGCTACTGAGCAAAACAGAGTAAGAAACATTTTGAAGAGCTAGATTTATTTTCTTTTCCCGAAACTATTGCCACAGAAATCTTTGCATCAGTCAATTGCTGCAAAAATTTTGCATAATCCAAACCAGGCTTCTGTTAATACTTCACTAGTGTCCTTTCAACCCGCTGAATGCGTTTTAATTGTTTTGGCGGGATTATACCAAAGGATAAAGTTAGTCTTTATCAGCACAAAGGAGAGCAGTAGGTAATTTTTAATTTTTAATTTAATTTTAGTTAAATAAACCAGCAGTATCTAATGTAGCAGTGAGTGCTTTCAGTAGCGTTCGGTATTCTGTGGAGGAAAAATAAAATACCTGTCAGAAATATGCTGATGACGGCAGCCTGCCTAGAGCTGAACTTGTTGTAATAAAACCTCCCGGACTGGAACGGGTGCCGTTCATGCTCCTCTCCTCCCGAGCTGTTTTTGCAGTGTGTAAACCCACAGGCAGCAGCCATCAGGCCGTGCAGGAGGCACTGCCGGGCTGCGGGGCTCCTGTCCTTTGCAGGCGGTGTCAGTCGGGCCATGGCAACGGAGGCTGGAGCCTGAAGGAGCTCAAAGAGTGGGATTAGAAGAGCTTACATCCTTTGACTGTGTACCGGATCACTGGATTGAAATCACTTTGATAGGTGCTTTTTGAGGATTTCGCAGGGTTGGTTGTTTTTTGATTTGTTTGGGGGTTTATTTGAAGTCCCTGAGACTGGGCTGCTTTGCTCCCTGGTTTTGCAGCAGCACCAGCATTGAGTTTAAAATGGATATTAAGACAATCCAGTTTATACTGACTGTAACAGCAGGGTGCTCCTTCATGGGGCACAGGATATCACCTTCAAATCCATATCAAAAACAGACACTCTCTCCCCCTCCCTTCCCAAAGTGGTGCGGTTGCTTTGGGAACAAGATGTGTTTCCTGCATGAGCAGCTCCATAGGTCCTTTTGTCAAAATAACTGAGTTTGTGAAAGTTTGGGTTCCTTTTTTTTCCTTTCAGTAAAACAAGGAAAATCTCCCGGCAGCTTACAATAGCACCCTTTTTTCCCTAATTAGCATCCTACTCTAATGTCTCTGTCATTTCCCTCTCCCATCTCTAAGACCCTAAAAAAATTTTGACAGACCACTTTTTGCACTTTTAGTATTTAATGACTAAAATGATCTAAGTGTTAAAGAAGTCAGTTGATAACACAGGGAAAATGGGAAGGTGTTGATGAACTGTACTGCACAAGCTGCCATTTGCTTCTGTGCAGAACATGTATTGAAAAACACTGCAGAGGGCCTTAATAAATATGTGCTCATAATAGCATTGGGTATAAATTCATAGAAACAAAACCTTTAAAATTTATTTTACAGGTAAAGCTGGGCATTACATCAAATCTTCCATGCTTAAAATATATGCTATTTGTTTTTGGTTTGTTTTTTTTTTTAAATTTTGATTTTTTTTAAAGAATAGTGCAGCACAGTAATAGATTTCAGAGTTTGGGACAAAATGTTTTGGACAAAACACAGAAATTTTGGACATTTTTTTGTTGTTGTTGACAAAACCAGTCCCTGTTAGTTTTGTTCAGGGGTATTTTGCTCTTTTTAATGCCTCTGTCTGTACCTAAGGAATGCTCTGTTCAGTGCAGCTCTGTCCCTAGGCCAGCAGATAATGAAAGACCTGAGCATTTCCTGAGACAGATAAGTTATGACAAACCAAGTAGTTATTCTTTTTTTCAGCATAATTCAAATCTCAGTAGCAGAAATGTGATTTTGTGGTGTTGCACCTCTCCTCCAAAATTATTTGGACTTCTTAAATTCGTATATAGAACAGAGGAAAGCAACAGTGGCAAGAGCAACTTCTTAGGAATATATTATTATCTTGTTCCCCCCACCCTTAACATCATGTATTTGTAAGTTCAGGGAACAGTGGAGATTTCCAGGGAAAATATTTTGTGATGTGCCTACCCTGGATTTAAGTGCAAACTCTGCAAGGAGGGTTCAGCACAATCCCACTCTGTATCAACAAGTGCGATTAGCAGCGAGGAGGTTTTTACATGCATAGCAGTCCTGTTTACCCAACAAACTCTCTCAATGAGCTTTATTTAATTAACAGAGGAAGGAAAAAAGGAAAGAAAGAATAGAAAGAAGAGCTTAGAGATGGTGGTTGTCCTGCTGGTGCTCAACCTTTTTGACCCTTCAAGGTACTTACAAATTTTCCTATGGTCAAAAGCACCAAGGTGCATAACTGGCAGAGGTGAGGGTCTGTCTAAGACAGCCATGGTTGAGCTGGTGAGGTCCTACATGCAGTTCCATCACTGCCTTTTTTCCCTTATCCAAGGAAATGGCATGAGGTCAGCTATTTAGTTCCCCCAGTGATATTCTCCTGACTGCTTGATTCCTTTGGCTGCAAAGTGCTGAATTTCAGCAACCAGAAAAGCTCCCAAGACCTGGAAGTACTGTGGGGTTTTTTCTTAATTTTTATTTTAGTATGCTGTATGTCATTTCTGTATCAGGGAGAAATGAAAAGGTTTTTAGTGGATGAAGTAGGTTACATGCCATTAAGGAGTTCTTAAGGTAAAATAATTGCTTTAAAGACATTAGGCAGAGGTTCTGTGTTATCAGCTAATGCCCTAAAATTGTATTTACTCACTGGGTTAGCATTTCCCTGTATATGGCTTTCTTTCTGTTAATGAGCTCATGTTCCTCATGGGCAGTAATTTATTCCATCAGGCTTTGGAAATAAGTGTCTTAATGTTTCTTGAGAAGATTATTGAAACCAGGTAAACAAACAAAATACCACAGATTCTGTACCTATCCACATTCTTACGTCGTTGCTCAAACTGTGTAGAAAATGAAAATAGCTTGAGTTTCTAATTTATTTCCTATTAGAGGAGTGCAATGCAAATAACTTGTTTCCATTGAATGTAGCTTAAACAGGGGGTGAGCGTATTATACACACAATCAGGAAGTGCGTAGGGTTTACGCAGGCTTGTATTTGGGATGTAATTATGGAATGAGGGTTAAAACATCATTTCTTAAATCCTCTGCTTTGTCAGCATTCTTTGGTAGAAGGGTTTACCTTTTTAAAGACTGTTACTTCTGTACTTCCTTGTTGAATCCATGGAAAAGCACTCAAGGAAGCCAAATTTACTCCACTTAACACACACAAACTGGCAGCTGAAGATAATGTGTAAGGTAAGGAGGCTTTCTCTTATTGCCTGCTCAAGCTGCTGATGCTTGGTCTGGTAATTTAGGACATTTTGTTAATACAGCAGGCTCAGAGGTGGACAAAGGCTTAGATTTGCTGTGGCCTCCTGTGTGTAACCTAGCCTGAAAGACTCTGCTTCTAAGCCACGCCTGCATATGTAAATACAGCTGCTCGTGTGCATCTCAAAATGTCCCCAATTTTGATCTTACAGTAGTGAAAATGGATTTCATTATCCTTTTGCAATCCTTGCAATAAAATCAAGGCTTCAAGTGAAAACCCTGGAAAGCGTTATTGTGAGATGAGATGGGAAAGCAGAGTTTGTGGGGACATCTTTTATTCCACTACCACCTGCTGTGTCTGAGGGCATTCATTTAAAATTATCAACCAGTTGACTTTTGTATCCCGTGAAAAAACGGAAAGATTTGCAGTAAAATTATTTATTGTTCTTAATTACAAAAAAAAAGACAAGAAAAAATATTAAAATAAACAAAACCAATCCCCACACCCACAAAAAACCATCTGTTTTCATGGAGAAAGCCAGTTTCCTAAGAAGGCATTTATCAGGGACTAAGGCCACTGGAGGAAAGTGGTATTACATAAATCGGATGTGCAGTTCTGAGCTAAATAAATTTTTAAATATTTTGCATAAATTAGGGAAATTAAATTATGCATAATGTGCGTAATTTCATCCTTTTGTAAACGATGTTCTCACAGTTAGTGATTAAAGAACATGATGCAGCCCCTCGAGTTTGAACAACCAGACCTTCCACAGCTCTGTCTATACATAGATATTCCTTAAGCTCAGCAAGGGGACAGGAACACTAGCTAGCACTTGGCTATGATCTGCTCCCTCTTTTTGATGACTTAAGAGGGCTGTTCAGGACAGAGTATCAGCCTATATGAACACTATCAACCAGTTTGAACAAGTCAGATTATTTAATTAGCCCTATTAAGACCCTTCTATTTTTATAACTTATTTATGAGTGTTCTTGCTAAGCTTAGAAGGTCCAGCTTCAGATATCAAAAAAGATGTTTTCAGCTCACGTTGCTAATCTTGAGGAGTTTTATACTGTGAGTGCATTACATTTTCATCCTAAGAAAACAAAAAGGGGCTCTGAAAAGCAGCTGAAGTTGGGAAGTTCATGTTTGCAGTCCCAAGATGCAGGTTTCGGGCACAGGGCATTTATGATGTCCATGCATGATGGACATTTGCTTGGTTGTCAAAATGTGCATTGTATGCCTTTGCCTTAGACCATCAAAAATCCAGAGAATGTTTATTTCTTTTAACACTTGTTTGAAGTGTCTTGGTTTCCCCCCAGGGGAGAAATGTTCCTCAGCCATCATTTAAAGACTGCCATACTGTGAGTATCTTACTTGGTGTCCAGTGCTGAGAAAACAAGGTGATGCTTGTTTTGAGCATCTGCTTTGCCACCATTTTACTGAGATCCACGTTCTGCTTTTATCTATGTTTTTTGAGAGGAGCAGGAAATTATTTGATGAAATAAATATTAAATCAAACATTCATGTTTACCAAAAGAAGAAACTTTTAAAGCAATTGTGTCCAGAATTTAATACCTGTGTCATGGTTGTACCTTCAGTGTTTGAAAGGGCTCTAATTTCATCACAAGGGTGGGACTCATCCACCACCCCAAAATTAAATTAATTTGCAAAGAGAAAAAAAAAAAGTAAAATTCTGATGTCTGAATTCAGTCAATGAGCTTTTTCTTTCTGACGGAACCACTCTGGGCTAGTTTGGAAGATGAAACTCCTCAGGTATGCAGTAACTTTATGCTTTGGAAAAAAAATAAAAAAAATCACTGATGGTTAAGTGCTGGCTTGTGGTTTGAAGCTCTGGCAGTTCTGGTATCAGTAAAGAAACAATTAAACAAAGATCAGTCCCAAGGTGATGCTGAAACACTATGGATTTGGAAGTAAGGTTAACGTGGTTTGAAAGCGGAGGGTACCCGTGTGAATTTGGTTCTGCCCAAAACTATCTCAAACAAACGTGGTTTGGATAAATCCAGGCAGATGGCATCTGCCAGCTCACTTCTGAAGATCTTATCCAACTTCAACCGCAAGCGAATGTGCAAAATTTCATCCTCTTAGTAGGGAAGTCTATATATATGCTTTAGTGCATTATGTCATCAGTAAATTATTTTAATAGCAAATAAGCCTTTGTTACTTTTGCTCTTGCTTTATTGCATTTGCTGCTCTACATTCAATATGTACAGCATTGGCACGAGATAGCTTGCATGCTCACTAGTGCATTAGCAGGAGAGATGGAAACTGTGTTCCAAGACCACAATACTTTGAATTTGGTACTGTTAAAGCCAGAAGAAAAAAAAACAAACAAAAAACCCCAACAGTTGTTGCACATCAGGCTCTGGTAGAAGGCTAGGAAATAACAGCTTATAAATGAAGCAAGTTTCTCACAGAATCATAGAATATGCTGAGTCCGAAGGACCCATCAGGATCATTGAGTCCAGCTTCTGGCCCTAGTTCTGGAAGGTGCCAAGATGAGACAAAATTAATATGGTTTCCAAAGTACCGGGGTGTTTTTGGACACAGCTTTCAGGTTAAAACAGAACTGTGAGCAATTCAGGATAGCAGTATAAATTAAAAAAGGGACAATGATAAATAATGTGAAAGATACTTAGCACAGTATTTTAATATGGAGGGTACTGACCAAGTGAACTCTGCGCATAGGTTCAAGCAACACTGAAAAAAATCCCACCCCTTGCTCTACAATTGAACAGTACACAGAAATAGCATGGAATTCAAAAACTGAGATAAATTTAATGTGGATTAATTTTATTTTGATAAATGCATTGAGTAAACTGCCTACTGTAGTAATCCGCTTTGCCTGCACATATACCTGTCTAGCAGAAGGGATTTATGGTGGTGCTGGGGAGCACTGCATGCAGCAACTGCAGCACTATGATAAGTAGCAGGGTCTTGAAGAGACAGGCCTGACATGGAGAGGAACAGAAACGTGTATAAACAGCCAAAAGAAAAAACACCCAGTTTAGTTTGAAAGCAACCTTTCACTTGCCAAATTAATTTTAATAAAAAGTTGCTGTAGAACCCGAGGAAGATCCTGTACACTCCAGTGTGCTATTTTTTGCATTGACATCACATGTGGTACGAGGACACCAGCTCTCCTGCAAGCCTGACCTGGTTCCCTGTGGAGGACAGAGCCTAGTCCAGGTTTTCACTCTTGCTGGTGGACGGTGAAGTAGGAACAACTGGGCTGATTTACTGAAGTTACTTTGGATTTGCACCCTACTGCCTCACAGACAAAAATGTCACGTGAGAAGTCATTTTACTTAAGACTGTCATACAGTTATCTCTTCAAATGCCAACTCTTTTATACCCTTACGACCTCGCATGACGTCACTGCAGACGGTACATACCATTACCAGGCACTTCTGGCTTTGGTGCCTCAGAAGGCAAGGTACTCACTGAGTTTTGTCTTACGTTTTTCACAACATAAATTTGGAGACTACTGGGATTCAGGTTTTTATATAAATAGCTTGAAAATCCAACAAAACCTATTTAATTTTGTTACTGGAGAACTGCTGGCAAAAGACTAGGCTCTCTTGCCAGTGACCCAGCCATTCAATGGGCTCAGATATCAGGGATCCCCCTGCGTGAGCGTAGACAAAGAACAGGTCCGTCCAGTCCCTCTGTGTCATTTTCCTGTCCCGCTCACTGCTTGGGAAGCTTTTTGCACATCAACATAACGAGGTTCCGCATGCTCAGTCTTGGCTTTCTTGCCCTTCCCTAGACTGGCACCTGATGGGACAACAGAGCAAAACAGTCTTGTTTGGTCCATGACACCAAGCTGAGCACACTCTTGTGTAGCGTTACACTCCCCTTTCCATGGACCCAATCAATGCTCCAGGCGAAGGATGTCATGGTTTGTGTCAGGTGGGTAAGGAAGCACAGTGCTGCTCAGGAAACTGCAGGAGACATTTTTGAAAGTGAGGTGTCAACAATTCCATGGTACAGGGAGTCTGGAGAGGAACTTCCCTGGGCACATCTGGAAAATGAGGGTGAAAAAAATGTGTGTTACTGGAAATTTTGGGTCTGCACAGATGGATGGATCCCTGGTAGGAGATTCATTTGCAGGCTGACTGCTGAAACAATCAGTTTCAGTGTTTGTCACTCTTTCTTCTTTTCATCTCCCATTCTTTACTACTCTTAGGGAAACAGACAGGCCAAGCACCACTAAAATCCTCATAGAATTGAACTGCATTTGGTATACATTCTTTCTTGTCTGAGATACTGTCTGAAATATTAAATATTTTTCATTTGCTGTTTCTTTAAAAAAACCCCTGTATTTCACAGGGTTGTAACTCCATGCCTTCCCTCCCTTTCATTGTTCACTGAACACTGTTCACTGTTGTGAAAACTTTTTTTCCAAGTAGTTAATAACGAAGAAAACCTGCAAGCGTAATACTGTCAACCTGAACACAGAGAGAGGTGACGCTCATAACCTGAAAAGTAGTAGCTTCCAAGTGGGTTTCTTATCAGCGCACTGCAGAGGTGCAGCATAATTTTGAAGTAGTTTTTCAACTTCATTAATGAATAAGACCAGTATTTTTCATAGTTAAGTTATGTATGAAAAAGTGGGTATTTTATTATTTCCTTTTTTCTTAGTTTTTAAAAGCTTGATACATGTAGCGTTGGATCAAGGCACACACAAAACTGGCCAAAGGGCGTACAAAGCACTTTGGTTTTTAGTTGAAGAAACAGAATGATTATTGCAACAAAGAGTGGCTTGGGGTTTAAACATGAAATAGCTCATAGTTCAGCAGGAAGGCAGAAAGAAACATGTTACCTTACAGATTTACCAAGGAATTTCTGGATAACTGTGACAGTAATGGGCAGTATTCCTGACTGTAACAGCAGTATACTGAACACAGACTTGTATATGCTTTGGAATAGCTGCATTCCCCATTTGTGTGCTCATCTTTGGGACTACAGTTTTTGAGACCTTGCTTTTATTGCCTTGGGTTTTGTCCTGCACTCTTTTCTTGTGAAACTGCACTTTCAGCCCCTTTTTCTTTTCAAAGCAGTTTCAAAGTGTTGTCTCTGTCTTCCTGCCCTTGTCTCCCACATTCCTGTGAGCATCCATCACTATTTTCTCTGTAATATACAGACCACTGGTTCTGATAACCAAAAATCTATTCCTAAACTGTATCTACCCCCTTGGTTTGTAGAGCCTACCACTTTTTTTTTTTTCCTTTAATTCCTTGTTAAACACTTGTCAAAAGCTTCAGTCTCATGCATGTCATCAATTTGATTATTCTCTTTTAAATTGGATTTCACCACTGTTGAATGGATATATCCAGACAGCTGATATTGCCCATTACTACACACATTTTTGTTTATTGAATATTGTTGTGGTTTACAGGTTTAACAGACCCAACACTGAAAGTTCTGTGAGTTTTCATAACCACCTTTTTTGATCTTCCTGATTTGCCAGGTTCAATATTATTTTATTGATACCAAAGTGAAAAATGGCCTGTGCTTACACTTACAAGGATCTCAGATGAATGTTCTGACTGCTCAACACGGCAAGAAAATTCACTTTCACAGTCAACAAGTCATCTTACTCAGTAGAACACAAAAGTTAAATGGTCTGTAACTTCAATATTAGCAAGGAAAATACAGTACAAATTACTAAAAAATACTAAAATATAGAATTGTGGTCAGGTATCCCCACTACATTAATCGCAGCAGTAGCCTGAAATTTGAAACTTTTAATAAAAAGTTCTTAAATATAAATTATATGGCAAATGTACAGTACATTGCTTTGTCAGTCTTTTAATCCAGTGTTTTGCAGTAGAACAGCAACTGTTAAGTCAGTCTTTTCTTGTTTTCCTTAAAAAACAAAGCAAACCCAAAAAAACCAACAAAACCCAAACCAGTCTTTCATGTCCCTCAGTATCATGAGTGTGAATGATCTGAATCTGGAATACCACTGTCTCTGTAGCTCCTATTACTACTGCTTTCACTGTGGCTGTTCTTGTACAGATTCATGCCGTTGGGTGGGAAAATGGTGTGTATTACAAATTCCTCCTTGGACACTTGGTCACTGGTTATTGGTATCATCTGGAAAGAAGTCTCCCTGATTTCCAGGATGGAGTTATCCTTCTTGGTTCCTGCTTCAGCATAGTCATCTTTTCTCCGGCGTCCCTTGCTGTAGGTGCAGTTCCGGGAGAACAGGGACCCGTTTCTATGGACGTACCAGCAGACCAGGGCCAGCAGCCCTATGGCCACCAGTGCCACCGCACCGCCAATGATGGCGGCCAAGGGCAAGCTGGAGTTTTTGTAAGGTTCTTTCTCCTGCTCCCGATTGAGGGTGGTGGTAGGGTTGTACATCTTCAGAGGTGCCGTCTCGGTCTCGATGCATTCGGGTGTTTCGTCAGAGAGATAGATGTTGCTGGTTTCCATGGGAACCATGCACACCCGGTATGGTGACTCTGGTTCGAGAGCCGTGAGCAAATAGTCATTTCTGTCGCCTGTAACTATAGTTTCAGTTATAGATCCAAAGGCAGGGCTGTGACCCATCTTGAGCCAGCTCAGTCTCAAAGCAGTCATTGGTAGTGCAACTTTCCAGGAGATGTGAATGGTCTCCGTGCTTACGGATTTCACAAATATTGTAATGATTTTGCGTACCGGGCTCGCTGTGGTTCTGTAGTTTTTATTTAGGTTGGGCGTCTTGATGTCCGGTTGTTTGGTCACAGAAATGGGCCAGTGTCCCTGGGCCGGGTATAACGTGTTTGGTACCGCAGTAGTGATTTGGATGGTGCTTATCACACCGTCGTCCTTACAGTCAAACAGTTCCGCGCTGAGGTCTTTGATAGCCATCCCACGTACTTTTTCTGGTGCCTGACACATCAGTCCACGTACGTTCACTTTTAAAGGCAATGACTGTAACCAGTCGCGTACCCATTTCATTTTGCACCCGCAGTGCCAAGGGTTGTTGCGAAGAAAAAGTTGAGTGATGTTGTCCAGATCATCAAAGACACCCTGAGGTAAATTGCTAAGATTGTTATTGGACATATCTAGCCGATACAACTGCCGTAAGTACGAGAAAGCATTGGGTGGCACACGGTTGATGTGGTTTTCTTGGAGATAAAGCTTTCTTAGGTTCGTTCCCGGCAAATTCACTGGTGCAGCTGTGAGTGAATTGCGGACCAGTGACAATTCTGTAAGATTGACTAGATTCATGAAGACTTTGTCTCCTAATCCATGATTATTTAGAAGATTTCCATCTAAAACAAGGCGTTTTAGATTTGTAAGGTCTTGAAGGGACAGCTCAGAAATTGTGGAAATACGATTATCATCCAAGCGTAGCTCTTCTATGGTTTTAGGCAAACCCCAGGGAATGGTGCTAAGGTGATTTCGAGAGAGAAAAAGAAGTCTGAGATAGATGTTGTCCCGGAAAGCTCCATCCTCGATGCTAACGGCGGAAACAGAATTATCATCCAAATGCAGTTCTTCCAGATAAGGAATTTTGGAAAGTGAATCATAAGTAATGGTCCTTATATTATTCTCCTGCAAATGCAGTTCCTTAATGTACTTAGGGAGGTTAGTGGGGAATTCATCTAGGCTGTTGCGGTATAAATATATTCTTTCCACCCTAAGCAAGTTCTTCAGTTCTGAAGGAATCCCAGCATTATTTATTTGATTGTTCTGAAGGAAGAGGGTAGTTGCATCCTCTGGGATTCCTGTAGGAATAGACGTCAAATCGCGATCATTACAATATATGAAACCCACATCACAGCGACAAACCGAAGGGCATGGTTTGGCACTAACAGAATAAGGTGCCATGTCAAGTAACAGCCCTATTTTAGTCCAAACTAGGAAGATGCTCCAGGTAACACTAATCATGGTCAGGAATGATGAGATTTGTATACAGTTCTGATCTTCAACAATCTAAAAAAACCAAACAAACAAAATTATCCAGATCATCAGTGAAGAAACCGCAATAAAAAATCAACTTCAACATTACAGAAGACATCTGAAACATACATTAAACCAAAATTCAAGTGCGTAGATGCATTTTACTTTCTTTTCCTTACATCAATAATTCTACTACTTGTTACTAATTCAATTAACTTAATAGGTTATTCTGCATAGTGATTGAAAAGAATATAATCAAGTATGTCTGATCTGTGAATTGTTTTGCTTAAGCAACAAGACTCTAAGGATTCCTTCACATTTCATGTGTACCGACAATCTTTGTTCACAGATACCAGATAAGTACAGAAATGAAGTCACACCAAAATTCAAGTAAATCATTCTGTATCTGAAAGATAAGAAGTAATTCCTAAGCTAGCTAACTTCCCCAGGAGCCCTTAAGTGAACTATAAAACCCTTACCAAACCCACAAGTCTAGTGGTAGCTATCTCGGAAGTTCAAAAAAAAGCCCTGAAGGCAAAGCATAAAATGCAGACAAAAGAGTGAGGGCCAGCAAAGACTTTTTCCCAAGTCCTTCCAAGTGCTCAGCTTCACAGTGTGTAACTTACAAACACTGTGGACTACTTTGCTTGGTTTTCAAGCTTAAGTGAGTGTTCAGAAAGGTGAATGTTACAACTGGCAGGTAACTGGTAGAGTTATGGCTTTCTAGTTCACTGGATGAAATATTTCATTATATGCTTAATCTCATGTTTAAATATTTGTCATTCTCCAAAGTCGTCTTACTAAGTAGCACACCCATAAGAGTCTATTTGGCAAGTTTAACCACATTTTCCCAACTTATTAGTAGCATAGTATAAATTAACTCTTGAGACTGAGATTGTACTTTGCACTGGTAGTGTGTTTGTACACTGAGCTCAGGTAATTAGCATTTTTATAGCTTTTAAGACAACATAATTCAATTACCATTGTAATTAGGGTTGTGAGAACTCCTGCAAGATGACCTATGCATTAAGCGGTGTCATGACCTTTTCTCTTATGGGTTCATATATTAATTGAACTTTATTCTCAGAGGCATGAAAAGGAAAATAAATTAATATTGATCCTACCGTATTTAAAGGTATGAGTAAATTTTGTGCTTGAGGATATCCAGTAAAGGAATGTCTTTCTGCCCAGTCACCCTTGTGGTTTACTCCATGAAGCAGTTTTTTCTCGATGGTGTTTACTCAGATGGTCCTTGGTGGTGGTATGTGTTTCCTGGCCCCTGGCACGGTACTCAATGAGCATTCCAACCAAGATTTATCATGGTACATAAGCACACCAGGCCCCGGTGTAGAAAAGCTTCAGCTTCCCTCTATTTTTGTCCTCATGTAAAGTCAGTGAATGAAGAGCCTCTTTTGTTTGGTTTAATGCCTTTAGCAGGAATTACTTTCTTTGTAACTCTTACAAACTCTTCTGTGCAGCGTAGTAGTCAGAGGAGGGAACTTCAGCACCGTGTGATAGAAACCATTCATTATGCTGAGGCTCCAAGGATTGCAGCCTCTTCAGGAGGTCAGGAAAGGGATCCTTTTTCCTATCCAGAATTATCCAAGTATGATCTTTGTAGCTACATCCTGATACATCCACACCTCTTTGAGAGAACCATTTCCCGACTCTCACTTTTTAACGCTTCTTCCAAATTTGTAATGCAGGAAAGAATTCCTCCTGTGCTGCAAGAATGCAAGTTACTCTACCATAGAAACATCAGGCAATTCAGATGGTTTTCTTCATTATAAAAAAAACCCACAAAAACATGATTTCCTTCCCAGAAAACTCCCCTTTGAAAGCTTTCCTCGAACTCTTAATGTCCTGCAAAAGTAAAAACAAAAAAATTGGAATTAATAACAACCGGTGCACACTAGTTTTAAGAGTTGCATCCCCTGTACGCAAGAGTAGCACACCTTGTTTCCCCAAAGCATTGATATTTCAGCAAAATACACAGAGCTCTTTCAGGAAATGTTTTGCTGTGTAGTTTCATGTTATTGCAGTTTTGCTGGAACTGTATTTTCCCTTGTTTCAGCAGAAAAATAAAGGCAGAGAGTAACAAAATATTTGTAAATTATGTTTTTCACCTGATGTCAAATGCCAGTGTTGCCTCCTTGGAGGAGACCAAAATGGTTGCTTGCTTTGTGTTCCTTGTAAATAGAGACAGATGATGATCCTCACCGAGGTTTTAAATGTAAAGGGAGCTAATTACTGGTCACTAGTTACTGGGTGAAAGGGGAAGTGTTTTTGCCAAAATATTGTATGAATATTTCCCATTTGCAGCATGCCGATTCTGAGCTAGGGACTGGCCAGGCATCTGTGTCAGCTCTTTGGCAATACATAGGTGGGTTTAGTCTGTAAAATTTCAAAAAAGAAGAATATTATTTCTTTCGTTTGTATTTCTTACAGAACTCTAATTATTTTTAAAACAGCATTCTTAACTTGGGCTACTTCATATCACTACATAAAGCATCCAGTGAGATACCAAGTCCATGCTCCCTGAGAGCTTGTAGGTAGCATGTCCGAAATAGAAGTGGTTAAATATGAAATTAAACAAATCCTTAAAGTTTACTTGCTTTCCCTTTTGTGACTTCACGTTTGTCCAAGGGACCGAGCACAACCCTTGGAACCAAAATGCTTGGCAGGAACAGCATGCTGAGTAATGCTTGCTGAGCTGCCTTCCTGGGAGCAAAACTAGAGCAGCTTCTGGTCCTCTGTAAAATACTCGACCTGAACACAAACACTCTCTGGTTTAAAACTATCTTTTGCAATTTGTAGCAGGTCTATTGTGAAACAGCCCTGTCATACTCCTTACAGCAACACAGAATATGCAGTGATACAAAGTTATTTAAATAGATACAAATTCTGCTGCTCTTTTTCATAGAAAAATGTTAACCATNCCCCCCCACCTTGAGAGATGGTGTGACTGTCCAGTGAGGGAGTGAAAAAGACTTTACTCTCCTTGCTGCTGCTTTCGTGGTCCTCTGAGCTTTGTTTTCAGCACCTTGTTTTCAGCAGTTGTCCAATGAAAATAAGAACTCAAAATGAGAGACCCCCATTGTGGCATAAATAAGCATGTTTATGTATGCTTTATTTAAGGCAAAAACTCAAATCTATGTGGCCACATTTTAGAATAGAAGAGAAGGAATGTTTATTGGTACCTTATGTAATTTGGGTAAATTATATAATCGTTATGAAATGGAACAAAAAAGCTCTGTATTCTTCCATTATCTAGTTTTCTTGCTCTGTATTACTCAAGTGTTTTGGGGAAAGAAGCCCAGGCCCTATTCCTAAAACTTTGAAATAAACAGCAGCTTAACAGCTGTAGAAAAAATGGTATCTCTTAGGAACTAATGTGAAGTCGTGATAGAGGGTATTTTGTGGAAGGGTATGGTGAAATAGGAGTATAAATTCCTTTAATAGGCCTTTGAAGGCTACAATAACTTTTAAGTACTTAAAATCATAAATTTTCTTTAGAACTCTGAGCTGTAAAAAACTTGTTAGTATTAAGCAAAACATTGGCTCTAGTATGCATATATTGCATAGATCCGTGCACACACAGAAAGTAAGTTCATTTGTTTTACCTTTCTAGCACATAAACTGTTTCCTCTGTGCTTCATTTGATAGTCATCTCTTCATTTATTGCCACTATTATAATAGCAGTAATGTGTAGGATTAAAATGAAAGCACTAAAGCTCATTAAGTTCCTGGAATTTTTTCTATCCCTTCTCTCAAAATTACATGAAAACAAGAGCAAGAAAAAGAAAAGGTCTCTTTGGAGAAGACGACACTGTTTCAAAAATGTGGATTAAGACTATACCCCCCACTCCCTTTTCTAAACTTAGAATAGTTTTCTTCAGGTCTTGATTGTTTGATATCTTGCACTTCCCTTTTATATCTCAAGCCATAGCTGAAAACAATGTTTTTGCATATCAAAGGCTCCAGTGATCTGTCTACAGAGAAGAAGGGAATCCTGCTGCCATGCTCCAACTTTCCTCTTCTTGAGCTGTCTCTAAATATTCCCTGACACCAAGTCATTATAGCTGATCCGGCAGGATGAAAAGTGACCCCCACTGGTACAGACACTGTGTCCAGGTTTCTGCAACATCAGATTGGGAGGCTTCATGGACACATGGTTTTGAAAGAAGCCATTATTTTTGAACAGACCAGATTTTAGAAACTCCGTGCTAAAATTAATTTTTAAATGCAAAAATCACCCTTTGTTTTTTGGTAACAAAAGTAACATTGGAAAAACCGAACAGCAGCCTTTTTGCTCTTTATTCCGAGTTGAATGTTTTCCTGAACTTTGCTGAACCACATGGATAATTAGTTTTCCTGGGACCGTGTGAGCAAGTGAATTACTAGAGATAGCAGGAACATGTGGGCCTTGCATGTGGACTTATCGCTGTGGTACAGCTAAGGGGACATCTCATTTTAAAATGTTCAACGTAAGTTGAGCTGTAGGAAAAGAAAAAAAGTACCTGAGAAGAACATTGTATTTACTCTAAAGTATGGAGTCCAGCTGCACTCGCTGTACTGTAAGCAGGCAATGGCTTAACAAAATAAAGTTTTGGTATATTTGAAAAGTTGGGATTTTTTCTAAAAACAGCGTGAAAGATTTCTTTCCAAGCTGTGATAAAATGTGAATAAAATCAAGACCTGCCTCACTTGAGGTCACACAATGCTTATTTGAATTTCTAATCTACCTCTGTGTTCTCCAGCAGGAACTCTGGTAGCTCAGTGGTTTCTTTCTTACCATTAAAGCAACAGAGGGGAAAGGGAAACTACTAGGTATTTTTAGGTTATAAATGACAAAACTATCATTCAAAGGCACTACTAGAATATACATACTTGATAAGCCAATTTGCTTAACCAGTGTACTTCTATTTCAGAATTAGCTCTGTATTTGTTTAGAATCTGAAACATATCAGAAACACAAAATGTGCTTATTTTTAAAAATACCTGTGAAGTCCATCTACTGCTTATAATGTCAGTTGTGCTTACAAAGGTCATGCTGCAGCTTAAGTAGCTTCACCAACTTGGTTTTTGTTTTGTTTTTTTTTTTTTTAACAAAGTTCCACAGTGCTAATCTAGACTTAAACCAATGTCCACACTTTGTTTTCTTTAAGTGTATTACTCAGAGTTAGTTGACAGTGACAGCAAAATGCTTTCTAAGCACCCTGTCTAGGAGCTGCAATTTCCACGATCATCATATTTCAGGAAGGTGCCCCAGTCTTTTGTTTGGCTCTAGGCAAGCAGAAGGTCCTCTAGCTGTCTTTCTAAGGGGTAAAAAAATGCAAAGGAGTTTGTTAAAGTGAGAGTGAGCCCTTCAGTCAGGCTGTATCACTGCGTGTTGGTGAAAATTTTTTTGTTGGAGGTTTCATTTGCTTGCAGAAAACTTGCTCCCGCTTCTTGTGCAGTAGGAAGAATACTGCTTGTGTCTTAATAAGTCTAACTCAAGTGTCTTAAAAAATGCAAATTTTTATGTGATCTTCCCTCAAATGCAAGTAAATCTGACTTAGAAATGAATTCTGAGTAAAAGCTTGACTCCACACCTAAGATCAGCCAAACCAGTATTTGCTGTAGAGGATGGAAATGAACTATGCGTGGTTCTCTTCTGAAGTTTACTTCTAAAATCCTTCCTAGTTTTGAAGATGCTGGGTTGAAAAGACCCAGACTATTACTCTATTCCTTCTCACTCTCTTGTTTTGACTACTCTGCTGCAGGAAAGGTTGCACGGTAAGAAAACACTTTGAGGGGGAGTCTTTTGCAATGGATTTTTGTCTTGTGTTTTAGTGCTCTTTGAGTTTAGCCAGTTATGGCGTCTAGGTTTTCTTTTGAGAGCTGCTGCTGAGGTAACTTGTCTGGGCATTAAATAAAAGAATAGAGAACAAATGCTGCCATTGTTTCAAGTGAAAAAATCTATTTTCCCTTTCTTGACAAGTTTAGGTAGAATTATACCTGACAGGGAGTTTCTGGCACAACACTCCAGACATGTAAAAACATTACTTAAACACTAGATAAAGTTTCAGTAGTTTTGTTTCTTTCCTTTTTAAAGCAGTTGTTTGCTCATCTCCTCATTACTAAATTTGCTCCTTGAAAAATTAGAAAGAATGTGAAGCTGTAAGAATGTTTGGATTCCTACAGCTCATGAAAGGCAGAAGAGAGTCAGTGATGCCATAAGATGTGTACTGAACACTTTTCAAGATTCCTGCCCTGAGTGGTATTTGGCTGCTTATTAAAAATAAATGCAAGCAATCACATATTAATTCTTCTGTGCATTCCTGTGCTTTGAAGTGACTAAGGAAAAAACTTGAGAGCTAACTAGCCATTAGCATCCATGCTTCCTGCTACAACGAGACAAAGATGGCCATCTCCCAACTGAAGCCACTTCAAATAACTGCAACTGCAAAGTTCGCAAACTCCAGCAATTGCTTTGATTAGTCACCATCGCCTTACACAATATCTGACAACTTTTAGCTACTAGCGACAGAGGGGAAAAAACCAAACCAAACCAAACCCCAAAAACCCCAACCCAGAAACTCATCTTTATTTTGTTCTTGCTCTAAAATGTATCCACTTTATTCCTGGAGATCAAAGCTCGCTGTGAGTTTACTACAGAGTTTTTTGCCCACTGGGGGGTGGTACATGCTACAAAACCTGTGCTTTTAAGAGCCACAAGTCAGATATTTTTTGCTGCTGTCCAGTTTTCTCTGCTTTAATTACAACAAAGTCTCCCGTTGAGAAAAACAGAGGCTGCCTGCAAAGGAGGGAGTTAAAAAAATATGAAATAAATCCCTCTTTCAGAGAGTTTACAGAATTTCCCATGCTGATTACTTTCAGTATTTATCTGCTTGTTCTCCAGTTAAAATGGTATAAGTGTATCAAAAAAAAAAAAAAGAAAAAAAAAAAAAAAAAAAAAAAAAAAAAAAAAAGAAGAGAATTAGCATTTTAAATATATGCTAAGGGTTGTCACTGTTTCTGGTATACAGGAGGAGCACAGAAGACAGGAAAAGATACAGCTTTTAGAAGTGATTAAATGTGGATGGAAAAATAAAAAAGCTTGATAGCAGCCTGAAGTAGAAGGATTAGAATAACCTCAGTATATTTTAAGATAATTTGCTTTCTGTAAACCCAGGTATACCTTTTGTTTATGAAATATATGAAACCCTATCTTAAACAGGGCTGTATTGTATGGTTTTGGAATAAATTAAAGGAAACTTGAAGGTGGGTTTTCTTTTGAGGGAGGGAAGGGCACTGAAACCTCTTAAGTATGACCTAATGCGTGGTATATATTGACAAGGAAAACACAGACTGATCTTTCTGTTTTATAGCAAATAATTATTTTCTTTATACACTTGAATTGACAAATGCATTTTTCAGTCTAATTCAAAGAAATCTTCATTATGATGCCATATCCCCAGGCAATAGATGGTGAGCATAACTGATGTTTCTATCTTTTTGGACAGTATATTTTAGACAAGGAAATTGGGGTCAGGATAATGAACTGTTTTTTTAAAGTCTGAACATTTTCAGCCTCTTTGTACACTTTTTCTTTGTATAAATGATTTACATGGAAATGCAAAATGTGAATCTTCTTGTTTCAAAGAGGCAAAGAGAAAATGCATTCAGCTGACGTGCAGGAATAAGATTTAATGGTAAAGTAATTCTGCATTTTGGAGTGAATCTGGTGTAGAAAATACTCCACTGTACTCTGTTAACTGACCAGAATTGATCCCTTGCAGAAGGGAAGCGACTTGCCTTCAGCCCAAATTAATAACCCGTCGGTAACAGCATTCCATGTATTAGTTAATTACATACACTCGTCCTCGCCTTTGCAACACTCCTCTCAACTTTGCCTGGATGAGCCAGGGTTGAGCTCAAACCCCTTTGCGGTCAGAGAGATTAAAATTGAGGCGACCTCAAAGAGCAGGACTGAGCCAGAAAGGCAGCTGTCTGTGCAAGAGCTGAGCTTTTATTCACCAAGGGGATGAGCTCGGAAACTAAGCAGGAATCAAAAAAAAGAACCAACCAACCCCAAAATCAGAAAGCTCCGCCTGGGTGCTGTGAGCTATGGCAGATGCTGGGAAGCAGGACCGCTGCGTTGGGAAATGCAGGAAGACTCGGGCTTTGCCTGATCAACTAAGTTGCAGCTCCTAATTGCGTTTGAGGAGAAGGGTTAAAACAAAAGATTCTGGCACATCCAGCAGTCGTGAAACGATTTTTGGGGCAGAATCACGTAGAGATAAGGTGTACAACGAAGTACGTGGTGAACTATTTATTTGCAAGCCATCTATAAATGAATTAGCTGCGCCTGTACGAGGGCAGACAATCACTTAATACAATGAAAACAGCTGAAAAGTTGATTAGAACTAGACGAGGACCTATGAAATGGCAGGAGGATTATGAGCCAGCTCTTCTTCCCAAAGAAAGTGGGGCGTCGGGGCGGGAATTTGGGCCTGTTGCATTCTTTCCTTGCAACCATTTTGTTGCCCATCTTCTCGCCCGCAGACTTTGTGGTGCGGGGGGCAGCGCTGCGCAGGGGCGCGAACGCATCGTCTCCGTTTTTT
>VZTA01005554.1:0-50827 GCA_013398855.1 Mohoua ochrocephala | reverse complement strand
CTAGGGGGCGCAGCAGGCGGCGCCACGGCCCCGCCACGCGTGGGGCGGGGGGCGGATGTGGCGCCTGTGCCCCGTACCGGGGGCTTTTAGATTATTTCTTTACCCTTTCTTTTTTTTTCCCGTGGCAGAGGAGCGGTGATGCCGCTGGTGGCCGTGCCGGGAGCGGAGTGGCTCCCCTTCATCCCCCAGTTCTTCCCCTAGTGCCCGGTTTTGGGCTGGGCAGGTGATCTCGGTTCCCAGGTTTTCGGTCCAAGGACCAGGACAGGCCGCGAGTGAAAAAAACCTCTTTAGGTTAAGAAGCTTAAAAAAACCCCTATTTAAAACACAAATAAATTAATAAATTTCCTCAGTCCTTCTCGCTACATGGCTGTGAGCGCCGTCGCTCCCCTGGCACCTCTCTGGCTGTGGCACTTCGTGTAAGGCGTTGCAGGCTATGGCAGCTTTGCCATAGCCAAGATACGAGGGTTTTCCCCAGGTGATTCCTTTTGGGATCATCGAGTGGGTACGAGCTGCCTGGTTCCTGCTCCACCCAGGACGGCGCTCACCGGGAGATACCTTATCGTGCCCAGCAGGACTGAGACTGAGGGGGATTGTGGCCTGGCCAGGCTGCAGTCCTTAGGGATTTTTCCTGAAGTTTCTGCTCTTCAAACACAACTAACATTTTATGGTGGTTAAAGGGAAAACTAGAAGACGTCTTCCCCAGGTGTTTTTTCTTAAAGCCCAGTTTCCTTTACCTGTAGCTTGCAAGCACACAAGTAGCGATGGCTTAGGCAGATGTGGTTGATGTTTCTATTGTTTTGGTTTTTTTAAATTTTCCATCACGTGGGAGTTTTTTCCCAGCAAACAGCTGCTGCCCTCGTGAGCACCCTGTTCTCTTCATTAGCCGTGCACAAGTTATCCTGGCCACCTCATGCAGGGTTTTGACCAGCATGTTCTCCAGCACAGAGCCAATGTCTGGGGGAAGGCAGGCTCCCAAAAACTCTCTCTGCTGATTCTAGTTATCCTCCAGTTGCACTTTTTGCTGGAATCAGAAGACTAGAAGACCAAGCTCCATTAATTTCAAAGAAGGCTTGACTTCCGTAAATCCTATGGAAACTGCCACACAAATTCTTCTGTGTAGAATTTGAATACTTCAATCACTATTGTTTATCTTTTGTCAAAAACAAAAGCAGACAAACTAAGAAGTGTCAAACCTCATCCTTTCTCAAGAGGAATTTTAATAAATTTTTGAGTGCTGCTTGATGTATTTGGTACTTAGATGTATGAAATGTTATATAGATGCTGTATTTATTCTACTAATTAAAAAAAAATCTGGATTGATTCTCCTTGATAAGGAGGGAGAAGGATTTTTTCACTGTCACTTCAATTCTAATCTTTCCCCGAAGAGAGTAAAAAACTTATAATAAATTGACTTCAGGTTAAGGTGCAGTTGTCTGTATTGATAGTCCTGGCAGTGAGCTGCACCCTAACCAGCTCAGAATAATCATCTGCATTACATATACATCTTAATGCACATCTAGCACGTTATAGTCATATGTGTACATATGTACATGTATTATAAGAACAGTGATACATCTGGTACTGCAGCATGCCCGTGTCTCATCATGTGGGACAGAGCAGTGGGCTGTGGAAATGCCAAGAGTTTGGAAATGCTGCAGCTATCCTGTTGATTTTTTTTTTTAAATTTAAACTGAGATTCTTTTAAGATTATAGTAGTATTTTTCAAAAACGTTGCGTATGTGGTATTTTTCATGCCTGACTTAGCTGTATTAGTTAACAGATTCCAGGGTTATGTTGCTGTGCCATGTTGCTAAGCCTTAACACAGATCTGTGGGATGCTCATAGAAGATGTATATGGTACTCATCCAGCTATCTCTCAGCTTAATTCCAAGGCTGGCCCAGTGCTTATGGCACTGGTTAGAAATTACAGTACATATTCCTAGAGAATTCCAAAGGGCATGTGAAAAATAATTAGATTTTACCAGGTCACAGCTGCTCTGGAGCATTGAAAGGTCTTTAATGTGCTGTTGCAAGCAGATTTTTGACTGTATTCTTTTATGCAAACTCCATAAATATACTTCTTAAGAACCTGGGTAGCCTTTAAAATACTCTCCCCAGAAAACCTGTTGTACGTGGAGATTTTGACCATTTTCTTCATCTTTTTCTTAAAATGTAGAAATTCAAGGTGTCTTCAATTCCAGGAGAATGGAGAAGTTCCGTTAATAAGGATGGAGTCGCTCACGTGTTGGGAATAAAAATATGAATATTTAACACAGACGTGCCAAAGCCTAGGAATATAATGAGAGATTTTAATTGAATTTCTAAGTTAAAATAGTGTTTTACCTGTATTTTGTTTATAGAATTAATTAATGCTCATGACACTGAGATTAAAGTTCTTGTCAGACCTACGGGGAAATTACCTTTCGGAAGACACGGTAGTGTTGTTAACGCTTCATGGGCTGAGAAGGTTTAAAAGGTGTCGGGTGGGAAATTCAGAGTGCTCGCGCTACATAATGCGTGTCACAGAATTTTACTGCAAGTTTATAACACGCTCTTGTAAGGTGCTATTAGGTCAACATGGTAATGATGATGCTGCTTGGTTTTTTTCTTTTCCTGAGCATCCTGATGGTGTGATAAGAATTGAAGTTCTGGGAACTCACTCAGCCAAGGGTTGACCTGAATGACTCTCCCTGTGACTTGACAGGCTTTTTGGATATGCTTTGTCCTGCTGTAGATCAGGTTCCAGTCATATACATTTCTGGGTAAGACATTTATGAAATGTTGAGAAACCAAACACCTTGACTGGGAAGTGAAATTGAATCTGAGATCACTCATCCTTGGTGAAGAAGGAGAGGGCTGGCTGTCTTCAAGAATCAAAACTGAACCCTTGCTTCGTTGAGCGTCTCAAGGACAGATATCTGTCAGATAAAGCTGAGAGTAATAGTTTGATATTCAATGGAATAAGCTGAAATGAATGTTAGTGGGTTTTAGCTTCAGGCTTTTATGAGGTTATATTGATTTTCCAAAGCAAGCTGTCCCAAATCCAAGTTAGGTATAGGCTGATTTGTAGAGACATGTAAGGAAAGAGGACACTATGATATATGAACTTCAGTATGATACATGTTCTGTAAGGTTTCCTGATATTCACTTAGTAGAGTTTCTCTGCAAATACATACTGCATTTCGTATTAGACTTTAGTCTTTCAATGATCTGAACCATTTCAGAATTAGAATCCGATTTTGGATATATTCCTTTCAAATAGAAATGCCTGTCGAATTCAGCTTTCAGCATTTGTGTATGTACATAGAGTACCTTGTCAAAGTTGCTGCAGCAGCTCTGTATCAAATGCAACGAAACTGGGAGAGTAATCATGCAAGACAGTCCACAGCAGAGCTAAAAAGGTATGAAGAGTCTAAAACTAAATACTCATTTAAAATAAGGTGGGCTCAAGTGTGCTGCTTTCTTTTCCCCTGTCAGAGGAATGTTAGAGATAATAGTTGTAATTGGGGTTATTTTGTCTCTCTGTAAAGGCCAGGAGGTTAGACCACTGCACCTGTATTTTCTGCCATTCCTCTCTCTTCTCTCCATGCCTTCTCCCTGTTCTTCTTTCCAGCTCTCCTAAACAGCCCCAGGGAAAACCCTGTCAACTAAGAAACACCCGTGATGCAATCACATCTGTATTTTCCCTAAGGCAAATAAACAGCTTTGCTTGTGAGATCATGTGCTATGGGATAGCAAAATTAAGTAACTTAATAGGGTACTTGAAATTGCAAAGCCTTTGAGTAAGGTATTTATTTTTTATTATTTACAGGACATACTGCAATGGATAAAGAAAGCTGACTACGTAAAGTCCATACCAGGAAAGTTTGCTCCTAATGCTTAAAGTTGATATTTCCTCAATTTGTTAGATGTCAAACCATGAAGCCACCATGACAACATTTTTAGGAGAAACAGTGCTAACTCCTTCACAGTTATGAAGAACATGGAGTTTTTCCTTGCTTACTTGACAAAGTAAGCGATGCTGTCAGAACAGAATAGACTTTCCTTTCGCTTGATGTGGCTTTGAAAGTGTGTTAAAGGGAGGAAAAATAGTGTTCCTCCAAAACAACCTTGAAAACCTTAACTGAGATTGTTAGTAATGTCGTGTGTGTGTGAGGAAGAATCCTGTGAAGGAAAAAACCTGCTGTTCTGCCCTCAGGGTAGTTCTGCATTTGCAAATTCACATTTTTATGGATGAGGCCTATACTGAGCTGAACAAAGTGGTAAATGCATTTTTACACCTGCTTCTATAAAAAGGGTTCCAATAGTACAGAAATATGTTAAAAAAAAAAAAAAAAAAAAACAAAACAAAAACCAACCTGAAACGTTATGAAATGGCAGAAAAAAAAAAATATGGTGCAATTTTGGTCTTGGGCTCTTTCTCGGGGTTTTAGTTGCTGCTTATGCAACAGTTGCCCAGAGCCAGCCTTCGAGGATAGAGAGATTTGCAAGGCAGGGGTGATTTGGGGCTTGCTAAGAAGGGGCTTGGGGTGGATGACTCCTTTCTGTCCATGTTCCTGTTTTCCCTGTTAATGTTGGAGCTCTTTCTGCTCCTGCTGTTGCCTGTTTAGATACTGATCAGACAATCAGTTGGGCAAAATTCATGTTTCTTGTTATATTTTCCTATGCAGTTTTCATAAATCCCAGTTCTTCATAAGTTTATTCTGAAAGCTTGAAAGTCACATGCTTTCTCTCAAGTCTATTTTCAGGCCACGAAAATAGTTCTTCTGGTCCTTCTCTTTGTTTTTACTTCCTGATAGCCCCAGAGGATTTTCCACCTTTGTCTTTCCTCTCGCTGTACTGAGCCTCCCTCTGCCAGGCTTTCTGCATACGCCTTGCCTCTTACCCACCTCCCCTGCTCCCTCTGCAGTGCCCAGTAGTTGTTTCTCCACACATCAACCCACATGGGAACATTCACATTCCAGCTTTTTGTGCACTGATCTTATGCCGGGAGAAGCTGCTTCTGCTAAGCTCTCTTCTCTCCCTCATTGTCCTTCTGTGGCCCCTTTTACATGTTAGATAGTTTCCTATTTTCTTTCCTCCTCCTATTAGTTGAGCAGTTTCACTTAGGTCTAATCTGGTAAAATTACAGTGGCCAAGTTTTCTGCAGTTGTATAATGTATGAGTTCCCCAATTTGAATATTTAGCATTCTTTGTAAACTCAAAGCAAGTGTATGGGGATACAGTGCTGCTGAAGGCATTAGGTGGTGATCTGTAATCTCTACAAAAATGTGCACCCCCTGCTTTGCAGGCAAATCAAATCAAAGCATTAGCACACTGTTTTGGCCGAATGCACCACCCTAGTTGTTTGTGTCTAGTCTGTGTTAACATCTAGCAATGAGCCGGAGTCTGTGCATTTGCTGATTTGCTTGTGTAATACCTGGGTTTGAAATTACGAAAGACTGTGCCAGTGTTGAATATATGAATAACTCAAAAGTGTTTATTCTCAGGAAGGACTAAGTTTACATTGTCTGAACAGATTTATTTAGTCGTGAGCAGGGGTTATTATTCTGTCTTCTTCTGTTCAGCAAGAGAGGGTGTTTCAGGAGGCTTTGCACAACAGCAGTTAGTGGGGTTAGCAGAAAGTTATGGGCTGATAGTGAGCTAACAGGAATTTTGAAATTTCCCTGGCCATGAGAAATATAGTTACATTTGATGAAATTCTGACTCAGGAAAAGGACACACATGCAGAAACTTTATCTTAGTTGAGAAAACAAGTAACTTTTGTACAAGAGTCAACCCCACCAGCACCATCTGCGTGAATTGGTGTGGGTGCTGGCGTGTTTTCAGCATCTGCTGGCTGAATGTGCTGTGGAAAGATCCTTGAAGCTAAACAGAAAAAAAGATAGTTGTAAGGCATATGTGTGTGTTCTTTTGCATTTCCTTTCCTAGTAGTACATTATTAATGGTGATTTTACTTTTTACCTGTGAAATTTTGTTTAGAATTTACCTCAAATGCAAAGGAGATCTCATTTCTAAAGCACTGGCATGCTCAGCAGAGGCATCTTATTTCCTTTGAGTCTCAGAACCACATTCAAGTTGGAGGGTTTCCCAGGTATTCCTAGGCCCATCCCTCTTCAGTTTTCACACAGTTCCAACACCTAGAATGACTAGGGACACTGAGGAGTGAGAGAAGCTCTCCCCCACCAGGTGTCTGCCCAGAACTCGCTGTTAAGCAGGGAAGTGAGGAGAAGGCCTGAGACCTGGGAATTACTTTGAGCAGGTGATGGACATGCATTATTTAGTGGGTATGACTTGCTGCTACTGAGGATGAAGTTCCTTGAAGTGGTAAGAGGCTGAATTTTTGTGGGAATCGAGATCTGAAATTCATTTTAAGCTTCGTATCTGGGGCAGTGTTCTACTTTATTTTTTTTTCCCTTCCTTAATCCATCTTTAATCTCCTTCCTCAAAGGTTTTGTTCTTTGGCCTTTGGTGAACACACACTAATTGCTGCTGCCAATCCCAAGGCCTTGGGGGAAGTGTTGGGAGTCCTAAAGAGAAGTAACCTGTAGGAACCCATAAGAGACCTTCAGCTCTGTGACTCAGGAAAACAAAGGCATTTTGGCTGACCTCGGGATGGATGTAGCCGTGCGTGATGTGCAGCACGTAAGAGAGTTGACTTGCCTGAGAAGGTGACAACAGCAGCTTTGTTAGTGAAGAAGTCTGACTCTTTCTTTGAGTTCCTTGTTTCTCCTCTCACCATAAAAGTAAGAAAACCAAACTCCTGCCTTTCACGTACACCGCTGAGCATGTTTTAGTCTCCCCTAAGAGTGGTCTACACCGTAGTGGCTTCGTATCCAATTCATTGGTGGGGAAAAAGATTTTCAAAGCTGCTTCACCGTCACTCTTCCACCTGCTTCTCCACCCTAAACCCCACTGCTCTTCACTGAAGACATTGATGCCAGAGGCTTCGTCTCCATTCCCTTTGGAGAGGAGTTGTAAGAAAGGCA
The DNA here is from genome assembly GCA_013398855.1 of Mohoua ochrocephala. Lineage (NCBI taxonomy): Eukaryota > Metazoa > Chordata > Aves > Passeriformes > Acanthizidae > Mohoua > Mohoua ochrocephala. The sequence goes on along the minus strand of VZTA01005554.1, from coordinate 43,838 downwards.
GGCCTAGCTCTGCCAGGACAGCAGGTTAAGCGCAAGGCCTATAGCAGTCATTACAGTGTAAGTGATGCCATGGGATAGAGAGATCAGTGATATACACTCTTGAGTGGTTTGGCTTTTCATTTCTTTGCTTGGTACTCTGGATGGGTTTTAAAACCAGAATATAAATCCATTTCTAATCTTCAGGTATTTTGACAAAACTCGGAGGTGCGAAACTCAGTTTTGCACGTTGCTGTGAAAGCAAAAACTACGTGACGGTGGTATTGACAGGGCTAGCTGGACCTATGATCTGAATCAAATATAGTATGTCTGTAGTCCTAATTAAAGCATTATTGTATCTCTCTCCACATAAGCCGGCTTTCAGATACAGTAGAATGTGTGAGAATTATTTAATTACCACTTATTGACAAAAAAAAAAAAATCATCTTCATTTGAATGAGAGAAGCAGGCAGAGTCCCTCATTAAAACTGGAGTAGTTCTTGACCTTAGCAACGATTCTTTAAAAATCATGCATTTCTCAAACCACCAGCAGCCTAAACTAGCACATCATTTATAGGTTTTGTTCACCTGATATGTACCTCAGCGTGTCTTTAGGTAGATTAAAAACCATGCAAGATGCTTGTTACAATAGCAACATAGTTTTGTGCATAAAACCTCAAACCTTTTACAAATAAATTGACCATGGTACCCCCTGAGATGCAAAGTATGGTCTTTGAAGGTGATGCTCGAAACATCTACTTTTGTAGTTCTAATGCACGGAAACCAGAAGTTTGCCTTGCAAATACCGGCAGATGCAACACCCAAACTCCAAGAGAAGCTCAGGAAGAGCTGTTAACAGCTGCACTGGGAAATTACCTTCATGTTTAAATATGAATGCGTCTAAAAATAGCCCCAGTGAGAAGCGAAAACTCCATTTGTTGTTAGCCTGCCTAGTATTTGTCTTTATTTCTAGTTGATGTTATTTTATGTTATTGTTCATGGATATAACAAAGCCTATTTCATTTCTTCTTGATCATTTTCCCCAGGGGTTGTAGAGAGGTGCTGATTGCAATTGTAAATTCTCTAGCAAGCAAGTCGTGATTGCTATGGATTGTTCAACCACAATCATTTAGAGCCTGTGCCGGGTCAGCTCTGTGCTCTCTGTGCTCTGTGCACACAGTGGAGTGTAGAAGCACGTAACAGAAGGGATTCAGGTTATTGAGTCCAGGTCCTCGATACTCCGGGCAAGAGCATCTAAAAATGGGTTTGTGCAATACATCTGCCTGGCTCCTGCCGCAGAGGGCAGCCCCATCTCCGCTTTTGCATCAGCTTGTGTTTGGCCAGGCCTTTAGCCTGCTCAGCTGCCAAAAATGCAGACTTCCTCCCAGAATGGAAAACGTTTCGCTGGTGCTGCTTTTCTATGCAGCTCATGATGGAGCTAGACAAGTGCTGGTGCCTGTGGGACCATCCCGTTCCGGTGCACTTTGGTTGTTGTGTCCGGTGTGTTGCACTGTGTGGCTGAAGCTGGCTTTTGTGGTCAGCTTTAACAGTACTGCAGGTATGCTTTTCAGAGAGGTGAAGAGTCAAGTTTTAAGCCTCATTAGGTGCTCTATTTAGTCTCCATGGATTTAGTGGAAACTTTCTGTGCATGTATGCGTGGAACGGTTTCAAGTCAAATCCATCCACTCGAAGAGCAGATGAGCCAGCTCTGAATGACAGCCAGTCACACTGCACGTCACAAATTGCTGCTGGCTCAGTTTCTCTTATTTGTTTATTTACTTCACCGTTCTGAGCTGCCTGCAAAACAACTGCAAAGCCCTGCTGCCTGCTAGTTACGGTTTTCCACCCACCATCGCCTTTCAAAACTGACTTCAACGCTGCATCTGTGAACTTCTGCCTTAGAGGTCTCGTACAGACTTGTTCTTAGTAAACGTACGAGTTTGGCATATGCAGCTGTCAAATTTCTTACGGTTTATGTCGCCTGTCATATTACTACAAAAACATTTTTCTTCTTTGCTTTTTAATTTCTGAAACTAAAAAAGAAAAACTCCTCTCTTTCTGTAACCTCTAATTCTACATCTACTGTATTTTTAATAACAATAGATGCCATAACATGCTGGGGCTGTTACTGTGGAATTACTTTGTTGTTTTCCCGATGGTCTAAGGATTTTAATATGTTGGCCAAATGCCTTATTGAAAGGATTGTGGTATTGGCATGGAAACTGGCACTTTCATCAAATTGTGTGGCAGCTGTTCATTTTGTCGTGACTGTAGCAACCCTTTGCTCTCGCAATGTGGTGCTTGTGTTACTTAAGGTTTCAAGTAGGAACAGTCTCATGTAACTATTGCTGAAATGTGCAGCGCTTATTCTGGGAGTCCCTGAGCAGTGGGTGCTGCCAAAGACAGGGCAGGATCTCTTCATTCTTGTGACCAATGACTCAAGGAAATGGAATGAAGCTGAGTTAGGGGAGGTTTAGGTTGAATCTCAGGAAGGGTTTTTTTTACCCAGAAGGTGATTGGGCACTGAACAGGCTCCCCAGGGAAGTGGTCACAGCACCAAGCCTGACAGAGCTCCAGAAGCATTTGCACAGTCCTCTTAGGCACATGGTGGGATTCTTGGGGTGTCCTGTGCAGGGCCAGGAGTTGGACTCAGTGATCCTGATGGGTCCCTTCCAACTCAGCATTTTCTGTGATTCTATGATTATTAATCCTATGTAGCCGGCTCTGAAATCTACCTGCCTTCTCATCCTAGGGCGGTTTGGGTTTGTTCCCTTCTTAGAGGTGAAGAGAAGTTATTAGCATTGACCATTAGCTGCTTTTGGAGTGACTGCTGGGAAAATGTCGTTGTAACTCTGTAAACCCAGGAATGCTGTGCAGAAACGCAGGGCATGGGCAGTTTGTCCTTTGCTGTGGTACCCCAATCTGCAGAATACTGTGTACTAGGAAAACATACTCACATAAGCTGGGCCAGAGGGCCGGGAGGACGTGGTACGGGTTTGCATTTTCATTTCGGCGAGCAAACACGTTGCTGTGTTGTGTTCGTGGCAAAAAGCAGAGGTAGATGGGAGTGAAGGCAGCTGTGGCAGCCAAACCAGGAGTCATTTACCAGAGGAACGATGAGGCATCACTGTAACAGGCACTGACCTGTTGCTGGCCTGTGGAGGGTTGTACCTTTCCACTTTGAAGCTCTACAAGTTTAATAGTTTTAACCCAAAGACTTTTGAATTCTGTTGGATATCCTTATAATACCATGGATAGCTTTGTACACGTATTTTTTATTTCATCTCATGGCAGTGATATGCTGCCTGGATTATAGGCATCTTTTTGAAATTGCTAATTAAGGTTCCCTTAAAGTTTTTGGATTTGCAGACTGAGCTGTCTTCTGTATTGTTTCAAAAGTGGGTGTTATAAATTTTGCAGCCATTAGTGTGTTGTTTAGAAAACAGATGTTATTTGAGATCTTCAAGTCATCTGACTTTTTCTGGGTAAGAGGGAAAACACTGCAGACAAAGAGGAATTTTAAAAGCTGTGCTTTCAATTTGTGTGTCCTATGGCCTCCCAGCTCGTTTACCTCTTTCTGGATGGCTTAGTCATCCATCTAGTTAGTGGTGAGTCTGCTTTAATGTAGGCACTTCAGGCCTGTGTTCTGGGTCTGTTATTTGAAGTGGAGTTCATAGCATTTTAAAATTTTAAAACCATTACTTTGTAATAGTATATTGCAGTGATCTGCAGCAGAGAAAACAAATTGGCTAGTACAGGAGTAAATAATCTCCTAGAATAAGGGGAAAAAAAACACGTAGAAGAATAAAGGAAATATTTTATGGCTTCTAGAACTTTTTTAATAATCAAACGTGACTGCTTTTCTCCCTGTCTGTGCTCTGCACACACATGCACATGCATATTTTCCTTACATTCCAAATGTTTCTGATCAGAACAGCTCCTTGCAGGCACAAATGCTGTTAGGAAAATATCAGTCCTAGAAACAGCAGCTATTGAAAGATTAGAAGTGACTGAAAACAAAATCTTTTAGAAGAATTTCTAATGTAATTGTAACATATTTTGTTGCTGCTCTTGCTCTGCTATGGCATGATTAAGTGCTGAATTTGAATCAGCTTTTAAAGGAAAATACTTAGTTTCATTCCACAGCACAATTGGCAACTAAATAAGAGTTCAGACTGGATTTTTTTTTCCCCAGCTCTCTTTTCACAGAGAAAGAAAAATGTACATAGGGTCTTTTGTATTTTGCAGAGAGGAAGTGTAGCACAATAGACCGTCGGAGGAAAGCAATCCCGATAATCAGTTTTCTGTACTACTTATTACAACTGGTCAGAACTGAGGTTTAATTAAATTTTAGGGATAAAGGACAATAGAGTGTGCTAAGGATGGCGAGTCAGCTTAAACTTAGAATTTCCTGGCTTTAATCCATTTCTGTGCCAACTCAGTAGTACTTCAATGTATGACTTCAGATGGGATTCTCTGGTATAGAAAGTAATAACTGTTGAGGTTTTAGAAGTTTTCTAGGGTCTCTTTTGACTTCCAGAGTAATTATTTGTTCATGAGTGGGTAATGAGAGTGTGGCACCTGGGAATGCCCCCCTTCTGTTCCAAGTTTTAGCACTGTGGGTTTACACAGTAAGCTGGCAAGTTTGTTAGTTGGTAACTGTTTTTGAAACAATGCTAAAATAAAGTGATTTCAAAAGGATAGTTTATTAAGAACAAATGCTTTTTGACTCTTCAATGTTTTGTATCAAGTTGAGAGAGGATGAAAATACCCTGGTGTGCCATTATGACATTTAGAGTGACCTTCTGTATAATGGGGCCCAAATAACCTCTTGACGCTATTTTTTGGTATCACAGCTGTCACAGGCACAGCTTCAAAAGACATCCTGTCTTCCAAGGTGAAGAGTCTGCTGCGTATCTTAACTATGAACTGTTGCATACTCGTCCTCTAAACTGCCCTTGCTGTTGAAACCTGTTCCAGTTTGTGATCTGCCTGGTGTCAGTGGCGTTGGACATTCTCAGCAAGACGAGTAATCGGCGTGATAAGAATTGTCACGTATTCTGGGGTTTGATGGCTGCAGGTAAATCGCTCCTACCTTGCTGTTGGATGCGTATATTGATCACATTCTTCCATTTGCCCACACTGAAACAAATTTTCTAGGTTTTGAATTCCTTCTTTAGAGCTTTTCTAGTGCTTTTCTAGAGCCGTTAACATTTTTTTCCCTAGGATGGATACAGCTGCAGCTGTGATTGCTTCAGATTGGGCTCAACCAACAGCGTAAATTCAGAATCAAAAAGAATTGAACAAAATTTCAATTCTTTATTGATAGCATTCCCACTTTGGCATCGTTTTCGCCACGCTTTTTTGTCAGACTGGCATTCTACAGACCTTTTAAAACCAGTTCTGTAGAATTCTATTTCTCAGGCACATTTAGAGTATTAAAAAAAAAAAAGAAAAGCAGAAAGGGCTATCTTGCAGGGTGCCTGAAATTTTGCTTTTGTATTCTTTAATAATCGCAAGAAGCTTGAGCTGGTACTTCTGCACTACATTAATGTTTATTAATGAACAAGTGCCAGTGTTTTAGCATACACTTACATAATTATTAGATAATTAAATAAAATATACTAACTGTGGAGAACCCCAAAGCACTATGTTGAGCTATGTTTAATTTTCCCACTGTGAAAGAAGACACTGCTTCACAAACTTTCCTTTTCATGCTTTTTCCTTCACACGCTTTGTACTTTTGTGGGTGATATGCTCAGCTAAACTGGCATGTTATGCACAGTCTGTTCTGCACTTTTGCATTACAATAGTTTTTCTTTAGTAATGATGTGAGGAATTAAAAAAACCCAACATGATAAATCAATACACATCTTAGATCTTTTGTATCTATACCTGCCTTTTAGCTGCTGTTATAGGGTACATTTGTGGTCCTACATGGTATGGGTTATAATAACTAAAATTTGAAGAGCTTTTAGGCCTAAAAATATGTTCATAATTAGTTAATTCTGATGTAGAATTAATTTTATTGAATGAATTAGAAACTATAAGAAAATGGAGGAGACACCTATGAATTTTGCTGATGCATGATTAAAGTGAGCACTGCTTCACACTACCTAATTGTATAAACAGTATTAGTAAGCCTAATTTTATAGACTGTAAATATTTGGATTGGTATTTGTCATAGCATTTCGTTAGGACAAGCCCCTATACTATATTTATTCCCAGCCTAAGACATATGCTGCTTTTACACAGATGTTCCAAATCAGTGTGTTCAGGCTGCTTATTCCCACCTACTTTCATGAATCATTTGAAAAGGGAGGATGGAAAACGCTGACAATTTTAGCAGATGCAATTCCAGAAACTCATTAATAAATACGTTTCACACGCCCCCAAACCTTGAATTAACAATAAACCTTATGTGAGAATGTGAAATTGATACCTACTGCCCATTTTTCCAGTGTTTGTGCTGTAAATGGTACAGGGAAGGCTGTTGAGTAATTTTGCTCAATGATGGGCTGCATACTGCTTTTACAGAGACTAATTTTCTGCTTCAGACAACAAAAGCTCTAGATTTTGTTGGTTTTTTTTTTTTTTTTTTTAATTCTAATTGCTGAAAAATTATTTCAGCTAGTCTTGCTTATCATATAACAATAAAGCTTTAGGGCAATTGACCTGCTGACCTTAATTCCCAGGAAACTGTCACATTTCTTCTTTATTCCTTTGTTCATCTTAACAATGTGACCCAAAATACTACCGAGCTTTAAAGTTTCTCAGCGTAGTAAGGTCAAGCTTTAGTCGCCATAGTTACAGTTCAGCTCCGCGGGTCAGAGGGCAAATAGATTAATGATGTCAGACACATCTTTAAATGGTTCTTACACCGCTTCGCCATGCGGTGAGCAGCTGAGCATATTTGAGACGACAAAGGCCTTCTTAAGTCTTGCTAATAGGAGGATCTTTGGAGATGTCTGATGGAAAGGTCCTTTCTGCTGCGCGCCGACGCTCAATATCGAGCGGCGGTGGGCGCTGGCGGCGGCTGCTTCGCTTCACACTGTCAGAAGAATATTGCAAAGAGTGGATAAATAGCTGCTGCTCCTCTGCGCCTTTCGTTCTGGGCATCCGATTCCTTTGTCCAGGATTCAGTCCAGTGGTTAAAAGCCTCAGAGAGGATGTAAAATAGTAAGCTGGAAGAATATATTGCCGTTCTCAATGAAAGACATGCTCTTTCCTTCGCCGTGGTGAGGTGAAGCCAAGAGATCTGTGGTTGACGTGCCTGTTTCCTGGTAGTCATTAATAAAAGCCCTTCTTCATACATGTAATAGACAGATATTAAAAACATATCTACATTCTTCCTCTAGATAATGAAACTTTTTAAATTAAAAAAGGAAATATGGCTGGCTTGATGACTTACATGGGTTCCTTGTGGAATAGGCCTCGGTGGTTTGGTCTCATGTAGCCTGTTAGTATCAGAATTCAACAAGACTAAGTAGCTGTTTGATCATTTTAATTTATGAGCAAGAGTATTTTTCCTTTATAAGATCTTATTACTTGCACACCTGCACTATTCCACTTTTTTCAGAGAATGATGCATGTTGCACAAAAATGAGAAGCTGTGGGTGACCTGACATCATTGCTATGTTAGTTTAAAAAAAAACCAAACAACCAAAAACCCCCCAAACCTGAGCAAAGCACTTTCACATGCACTATATCCCAGTATCTTCAGCAAGCTTCTGATTTTGAAATAACATCTGTGCGAACCATGAATTTATTCTTGAAATGGAAGTCCAGCTGATGGCTTGTCTAAGTCTCCAAGCTGAATAAAAAGAATAAAAACTTTATCATGAAGTATGTAAGCAAGATCAATATTTTTGTATTATATGTGTACACTGTCCTTCATCAAAATGCATTATCAATTCATCATTGGGTAGTCGACAGCAGGAAAGTAGGAACAGTTGATGTAAAACTAATTTAGATGAAGAGTGGACGCGGAGCCTCTCTGCAATGGAGTGTCTCGATGCTGCTTGATGGAAGGATATTGTCAGTCCTGGGAAGGATTTTGTTACCTGGCACTGCATTACAGCCTTTGCTTGCAACTGGCAGAACTGTGTAGTATTTCCTTTTCAATCCACTGGAATTAATTGCAACAGAAGAATTTGGACACCCGATGGTCAGCAAAATAAATGCTGTTCTGTCAGGGCTTATTCTGTTGGGCTGTATCAGGGGCATAACAAACAAATATTTATGTTCTTTCAGAGTCTTTAATATATTACTTATGCCTCTGAAAGGTGCACTGTTGGCTTTTTGGATTGTTTTCCTAAACCTTTTTTGTCTTTATATTTGATATTTAACAGATTGTGTTCCCTTTTATCTGAAGGTCAGGGAGTGCAGTCTTGTCTTTATTCTAATACTAACGAAGAATAGACCACTCTAATCAGGTTTAAATATTTTTTTCTTTGTTGCTGTGAGGTGAAAGAAGAAGGTCCATATTTTCCAGCATTGCTTTTCCAGCCTTGTAGGATGTATTACAGCCTCTTTCTCTGCAGCTCTCTCGTTTCCTTGGCCAAGTGCAAAGTCTCCTTCTCTTCCTCAGAGCACTAATGTAATACTTGAGCGTTAAGTGCTGGCCCCCGTTGCTTGTGCTCATAGGTGCCCTTCTTCACCAGTCCCTCTTGTTTCACTGATACTCTCACATCCTCCCCTGTAAGAAGTTGCTGCTTTAGCACCGACTTTTTCACATGAAGTAAGTTTTGATTCCTTCAATTCATAGAATCGTGGAAAGTTTTGGGTTGGAAGGGACCTTAACAATCACCCAGTTCCAACCTCCTGCTGTGGACAGAGACACTTTTCACTAGACCGGGGTGTTCAAAACCCTATCCAGCCTGACCTTGAACAGTTCCAGGGATGGGTCATCCACAGTGTCTCTGGACATCTTGTTTCAGTGCCACCCTCACAGTAAAGAATTTTTTCCTAATACCTAATCTAAACCTGCTGTCTATCAGTTTGGATCCATTCCCCCTTGTCCTGCCACTCCATGCTCTTGTAAATAATCCCTCTCTATCTTTCCTGCAGACTCCCTGCAGTTACTGGGAATATCTAACCCCTAAGCCTTCTGTTGTATAAATTCTTTCAAGCTTATTCGTGTTTTGGAGACTTTCATATGTCAGCTGAGTTTAAGAAGTTAACTGATATTTTTGAAGAGTATTTCCCTTAAAGAGTAACTGAGTTTGTCTTGGCCTTGGGAAAACTGAGGAGTTCCACGTGTGCGGCATACCTGGATGTACTAAACACTGCAGCTGGGCCCATGGCATACAACCAAAGTGGGAGAGGGGGTCTGACTGCACAAGAACAGGGGCGGAGCTCCAACAATTCACATTGATAGTAAATCATGGATAGAGCACTGGGTACTAAATGTGCGAGGCGCTGCTGTTCCTTGTGCAGGTGCCGTACCAGGACAGGGAGAGCTGTTTTCAGAAGATATTCTCATGCAAGATGAAAGAGCAGCTGCAGCAAACTTTCTGCAGAAAGCTCTTCCACTTTTTTCCTTACAGCTCTGTGCACCTTTCAGTTCTTTATCGGTAGAACAGCTCAGCTTAGGGACTTCTTAATGTGGCAGGTTCTGGACTGACAGCACTTGTGTCCCCTGGGAGCTGTCAGATACTGTTGCTGGGGTTCGATTTGCCTGTGATCATTCAACAATTAGTAATGACACTATTTCTTTATGGTCATTATTTTGAGGGAATTTTATGTGATTGACAGAACCACATAATTAAGAAAGATGAAAAAAAAACCCCACCCCAAACTGTGAGCTAGCCAGCTCTCAAAATGTGCTCTGTGATGTGGGAAAATGTAAGCGTTATGTCGTTCTGTGGATGTGTTGATTTAGACATTGACGACGTAACCTAAGATCCCTTGGTGTCTAGAGCCTTACCGTGTGTGCTTTACTGGCCTGCTTGAATCGTTAGGAACTGCATCTCAAATTGAATTATTATTCTGTAACACTGCAGCAGACAAAGGTTAGCCTTAGTTTCTGTGTCCTAGTCATGAAGTGTATTAAAGGGGCTTGCATCTCCTTGACTGATGGACAGTGATTCTCCACTGGATGCAGACTATTGGGATATAATAAACTAATTGTAAACCTGATAAAACAAATGCTAGAAGAGTAAAAAAATGTATTAGAATCTCTGGCTGCAAATTTACGCACCATATCCTTCCAAAAAACCCCACTAAAATCAAGGAAATTTGCCAATTTAATAGTGAGTTTTGCTAGGTTTTAATTCATGTGTTTTGACAGATGTTGTAGCCACATGTTCTGATAGATTTTTTGTGTCCATGAAGCACAGATATCCTTTGCTGGCTTCAGCCATGGCATGCGAGATGGTGGTGAGTGCAAAACCAAAACCTCCATGGGGAGGGACTCCCTTTGTCCAGCTCCAGGGATCCCTTGGAATGGCTGACAGCAGAACTTGCTTTCCCAGCTTTGAACAGTTAGAGCCCTTTTGTTTGCAGCCACTTTTAGGATAGCTCCATGAGTTTTCTTTGTGCTCCCTAGCGTTGCCCCTCCACTAGTCCCTGTGTTCGAGCTTTCATTCCTGGTGAAACTCAAGGCACTGTTACTGGCCCGTGTGTTTCCCTATCTGAAACTAATTCTTCTTCCTGATGGTCTTGAAGGCAGCCTGTGCTAGTCACGTCAAAGGTCTGGTTTCTTTCAGGGCAGTACTTGATAGGGATGGAAATTTCCACAGTCCTTTCCTGATGTTAATAGAGGAGCTCTGATTTATGAGAGATATAATTCTTCCAGTTTTAACTTTTACAATTCATGAAGCCACTCGTGTCTGGGGTATTATTAGATTAGGTATCAATTTTCTTAATAAAAAACGTGGATAAGTGGAGGCTCAACATGAAGATTCAGAAAGGAAACTGTAAAAAAATTACTGAATAATAAAATTATTTTTCAGGATAATTTGTTTTATACTAATCTTACTGTGAAAAATGTGCCTAAGCACAACTTGCAGTGAATTGCAGCCTACTTCCGAAGAACAATTTTCCTGTATGGTAATTAAGTAACTTCTGATATCTCTGTGCTATCAAGTACTGTGTGGTTTTTTTTTTCTTTTTCAACACAGTGTGTAACAAACCACTGCTGTCCTCATTACTGCATCAAAATAAACCCGTGGAACTAAAGTTTTCACCATTTTTGTGTCTTAAAAAATTTATTTGGGAAGCTTGTAATGCAAACTTTCCAATGTGAAGTACATTCCCTGGACTGCGAAAGTGGCACAAAAGCAGATTTTTCGAGGTGATTTCCTAAAACCAGAGGCTTGGACCATTGCATGTGTGGTGTGGTTACGTGAGCAACTGTGTGCAGTGACTTTTAAGCCATTCACCGATTTAAGACAAATGGGAATTAAATGATGGGGGAAACCTGTAGTAGCCAAATCTACTGACATGCTGCTTTTTTAATGTGAAGTTTATAAAAACTCTTGAGTGTCGTGTCTGATCTGATTGTTTGCCATTATAAATGGTGTCTGGCAGAGTAGATGTAATTTGTGTACAAAAATGAAACGAGCGCGCTTAAGGGTAAAAAGTACCGCGGCTTTTTTAATATAAACACAAGCATAATGCAGGCTGCTTATGGAGGCCTTGCTATTTTCCTGTATTAAATCTCATCATTTACTGTGCACCCCTACTTAGGTAATGTTTCATTTTAATTCCATTCGTAGTGAACATTCTTATTTTTATAAAGCATCTGAGATTTCTTTTTGGTCAAGAACTCTTTTGAAGTGCCCGGGAGTATTGCTTGCAGCTGCATAAATGGTTTGGCACTGTAATTATGATCCCATTTCTCAAAGGTATACGAGAGGAGAAACAAAATGGGGCTTCCCCTAATCTTGTTTACATCAAAAAATGGCAAGAACAAATCAGAGACTATAAAAATAATAGTAGCAGATGTAGAGAAAGTCAGGAGCAGGCGAGGAGTTGCAGGAGGTACATTTTCTTTGCAGATGTTTAGAGCAGAAACTAAATAGTGTGACATACCTAATACTGTAAAAACAATATTTAAAAAGTTGATTTAGAAGCAGATTCAGAAAGAGGGAGGCGTTTCTCCCTTGATAGAACTGGAGATAGGGTAATCATCTTAGAGAAGGCTTGAAAATCAAAAGGCATAAACAAGGTTCAATTTAGTTGTACATGTGTATCCTTTCAGCTGGCAGACCAAATTATTCTGATTGTTTCTCATCAGATTTTAGCCCTTCTGTTCCATGCTGTTTATATTAACTTCCATTAACCTACATGTTTTGAGTGAAAGTTTAAAATGGGCTATGAGAATTGCTTTCATCACTTCTCGATTTTAAAATAAGCATCAACACTGGATTGTTCTATAATAGATTAGTTTTAATCAATAGCGTATTGATAACATACAATAACATAACCCAGAATGACTGCATGCCTTTAAATGGAAGTTTAAATGTTTAATTTTTTTTTTTTTTTGGTCACTGATTTGAATAGGTTTGCAACACACAAAGAAAAGGAGTTGTGTTTATTTAATGCTAGAATTTCGATACTTAGGAGTTTTTGCTTTTGCAGTTGAGATGTCTTATTGCACTTTAATATAATGCACTTGCAATAGTAAATCTATAAATTGAGAAGCCTGAACTTGCTCCTTCCGTGTACAGGTTAGCTTCAAGTTTGAGTACATTTTCCATTCCTTCAAAATCATCAGTGATGAATACAGTCCAAGGATCCAAGAGTATATATATATGCATATATTTTAAGCATTGTTATTCACTGAATAATTAATGTGAAAGCTGCTCATAAAGCTTGGCCAGTAATGTACCTTTGAAAGGTATTACCATCAATATCTGACATGACTTTGATTTCCACTAATGATATGTAACCAGGAAGACTGCTTAATCTGTCACTGCGTATAAATCACCGTAGCTGGGTGGTCAAGGAGACCACTGTATTTGGTAGTTTGGGAATGTAAATCCCTAATCCATCACTGGCAAACTGGATTTCTAAGTGCTGCTTTATATGTTCTGTTGTAGGTCTTTGTTTATAACGCATTTCATGGGTTTGGAGCTCGTAAGAGGTGAAACCGGGCAGAAAAGCATTTATTTAATGCAAAAATTCCAGCACATAATGCTCATTTAAATAAGGAGAACTAAAATGGAGAGCAACAAAAGGTGAATAAACTATAAATGAGCTAGGAACTACTAACCAGCTGTTACATTCCATTTTAGAAGCAAAACAAATTAATGCAAAGGAGGGAGGAAAAAAAAACCCAAGGAGAAAAGAAAAGGATTTTTGAATCAGAACACAAATAAACGAGTAGTGCCAGGAATGGAGCGGGAGGCTGGCACGGGCAAGGATGCAGGCACTAATTGTTTGGTAACGCACACACAGACACGGAGTGTGTGAGCATGGGGTGTTTTATCCTCATGCCCCAGCTGAAGAAGTAAAGATGCTTTAGCCAGTGCTGCGGAAAGACTTTGTATGGAGTCGGCTCTGTGGATTTGATCAGCCTTCAGTGAAAAGGAAGCAAAGGCAATTAGAAAGTGATGAAGAGCCTGTCAATACACCTATAGAAAGCTTTGCTGCGTGGAAAAATTATTCTGTGTAACAAGTGACATGTTTGGGTGACAAAATATCATCAACTTAGTAAGAAATTAGTTCATTTTGTGCAATTACTGCAGTTACCTTCAGAATCAGATCCTAGGCTGATCCTGTTGGAGGAAAGCAAAGGGAACGATGGGGATTCGTATTTCAAGTCTGGCAAACGGTGAAGAAAATAGCCTTAATTTTTTTATTGAGTAAAAACTGTCTTTAGTATACAACTAAATATAACAGCTTTTGGGAAGGGATAACAAAGAAGCCAGAGGATAATGGAGCTGTGAGCAGTAAGTAAGATGAGCTTGAAGTAATTAGGCATTGCTGGAAAAAAACCCCTTTTTGAGATTATTAAAAGTTTTGCACAAAGAACATAGGGGAGTCTAAGTGAATCCCAGCCTTTCGTATGCATCACATGAAGTAAGCGTCTCGAAAAATAAATTACCGTTAAGTACTGTTTGACACTCTGCAATGCATTGAAAACTGGTTAAACAATCACGAGCAAAGCGATGCAGTCAGTTGATGAATCGGTTGGCCATTTGCATTTTATGAAGATTTATCAGTATATATGTTGTTTTAGGGCATCAGGCTGAAATGATGGATAAGTAAACTTGTGTACTTTGAAGATAATACTTAGTTTGATGAGTTCAAAAAAAGCCAGTGTATAAAAAGGAAGTTAAGGCAAGGAAAAGGGAATTGCTTTCCTTTGTGGAAAGTGTTTTGTGTATCCAGGGGAAAAAAAAGGTGCCTGGTAAATTAAAAAAAAAGGGTAATAAGTGGTTATGGTGAGAAGGGACTTAGTGAATAATAAAAATTACGGGAATAATGGGAATAACTTGGTTGTTCTATGAAGAATTGAAAGTTGGGGTTGTCCCCTACTTGCAAATAAAAGTCAGATACTCATTATACAAAGCAGCAGCCACTGGCCGTTGCCTAACCAGCCAAAACCTCTGCAGCATCCTATCTCTCATGCTCAGAATCCCAGGAAAGTCAGCCACAGCCCTGAGACCTGCTGTATCATGTTGTCTCTTCCCCTGTCTTTCCGCAGAGGAAGACGGTCTGAAGGCTGGATGTGAATAGAAAATTGCTAACTGAGCCCTCCCCTAAAAAGCTTGAGCTCTTCACTTTTTGGATCAAGCTGAATATGGTTCTTGTGTCAAGAACTAAAAGCAAGCTAATATGAATTTCTTCTCAGAAGTGAGAGGGTGAAGGATATGAGACACGAATAAAGTATTGAACAGAACTTAAAAGGCAAAACAACACTGCAGTGTCTTAATTGGATCCTATAAAAACATTTACATCAGTATGGTAGCTACCCTTTTATCGTTGTTTTTGCAGTCTCGGAGACATTACAGAGAAATCATTTAATTTCTATGTTTACTTTGAAATGAACCAGTGCAGAGTGCTGGGTTTTCTGGTTTATGACTTGCGTTATTGCTTCACTGTATTAAAATCCTCTCAAAGTTCTTTAACCAGCGCAGATCTGTTGATAATTGAAATCTAAGAATCAGCTCTCTAAAAAAAGGTCAGATTTTTTTTTTCTCCTATGCTAAAATAAATATTGATTAAGTAGATTACATGGGAATAGAAAAGTTGAAGTGAAAGAATGTTTCTGGTTCTTAGGTTCCCTTTTTTTGGTGAGTAAGGACATTTTGCAGTGTGTAAGAGTAGAGATCGGGAGGCTGTAAATGTGGAAGCAAAACCTGAACAGGAGTTACTTGGTCCACAAACCTTTCTGACTTGAAGTGAAATTATTTGCAAATCCCAAAGTACCGAAAATTAATAGGCCAAGTTTCCTTGGTTTTAATAGAAGTGAACTGATTTCTTTTGACTAATCTATGCACATCTCCTATTACAGTCTTAACAAATTTAGTTCTGCTTTTAAGAAGCTTTTAAAAACAGAGTAATATTCCCCCTTTCTTCTAGAGCTGAGTTTGGAGGGGCTTTCTGTGTCGTTCTAAAGCCCCGCTGGTCATGGTTGACCCCCCAGTGTTTCTACCCAGTGCAAAGTGCATGTCCTGCACCCATTTTCAGCTTTATCTTTAAAATTGTAACAGGGACTTGTAGCAGAGTACAATTTTATGCAGACATCTGGCTGACTTTTCCCCCCTGTTTCAGCAGAAACAAATATTCCTTCTGATTTTGGTGACAAGGTGCTGTGTATGTAATTTGAGTACTAGTTCGGGACAGTAATTGCTACCGTGTGGCATTTTGTGAATTGATGCCATGATTTGTCAGGTTTTCATGGATTTTTGAATTATAGTAGATCACCAGTCACTGCTGATTATTGCTTTGCGGCGCAGAATTTTAAGAAGAAACAATGCAAAGATGAGGTTTCGTGTAAGAGCGAGCCCCAAGCTGCATTCTGTCAGATTCAAGGGAGGCTGATGAAGTGTTCTGGAGGAGCTTATTTCTGCCCATGATGAGCTGCTGAGTTGATTGAATAGGTGACTCAGTTCCTGACACCTGTCAGTCTTGATGTTTGCTTCTGAACTTCTGTTTTGCCTCATTCATCTTAATCTCTGATTTTCTCTCCAATTTTTTTTTTGGTTTCATCTTCTGTGCTCATTTCCGTTCTGGTCTCTGTGTTGCCTCTTCGTTTTGTGTGGCAAACCTTTCATTGCTTTCCTGGAGTCCCCTCCACGTGCAAAGATTAAAGCAGGCTGCTGGTTTTAAATTCTAATTAAAAAAAAACCCAAACAAAAAGAATCTGCAGGAAAGATGTTATATTTTTAAAATCTTAAAAAGCAATGTAAAGATGAATAATGAACTTCCCTTTGTCCAGAATGGGTAAGATAAGGTAGTGATAGAGATAGATAAAAGATACCTCAGTAGGCAAATGGCTAGTCAAAACTCAAGATAAAAATGTCAGAATTAATATGTGTGTATCTGTCCAGACCAATTCTTAAATGTGCTTTGACCATCTCCTAAACTGCGTTCCACTGAATGTTTTTTCTAAGGGGAAAGAAAAACCCAGCGGGAGAGGGATGTCTTTGAAAGTTTCCCAGAATTTATCCTAAATTAATTTTTTTTAGTACACACAAATCACAGAACCTACTCCCCAGCTTATAAATTAAGTATTGTTTCTGTTGTATCCAGTGGTGAATTATGAATAGGAATGCCTAAAAAGTGGAAAGCTACAGCAGTTTCCGGACTATTAACTGAAATTAGAGATGTTTAATACTTCATTCCTTCTAGACTGACTCTCCAAGTCCTGTAGTTGACTAAGCTTGCAATTTTTAAAAAGAATTAGAATTACATACATCATGCTGTTTATTGAACTGAAAGTCAAATGCGTTGTTTGTGTAGATAATACTACTTAAATATTAAATACATTTTAAAACAGAAATAAAGTTACTCCAGTGCTAGAACACTGAAGCCAGGAGGCCTCGAGCCTGTCCTCAGATGTGCTTCAAATTTGGGACCTCTTGCGTGCAGTCTGTTAGTGTTTGTGTCCCTGGCTCGAGAACATGTGAATAGTGCAGGAATTGAAGTAGCTAACTGATAAATTTTAATAAATGAATAACATGCAAGAAGTTATGTGTGCCTATGTTTACATTACTTTTTTTAGTAATACTTTACTCACTATTCTGGATGCAATTCTCATGTAATTGAAGTGATCTGGTCTTAAAACCTTAAAGTCTGTCCATTTAAAGTCTGCCTAATGTAATAATTTAAAGAGAAAAGACTGTCCTTTCTGTTGCTGCACACAGCAGATCAGGCAAAGTGTAGCTGCCCTGTATTTAGTTGTGAAGTTCAGCAAAGTTTTTCTTATCTCAGAAATACCTGGCCTGGTCCTGATTTATAGAAGATGAAATTATCGGTCACGTACGCACAAAAAACCCCCAAATGCTGTATTTGCTCAAAACTGAAGTATGCAATTTAAAAATAATGTTTGAGTTCTGTTGTAAGCGTGACAGTATTTCAAAATTAATGGAAAGCTCTTGTGCCTGTGGAAGCTTTGAAATGGGAAAG
This sequence comes from Mohoua ochrocephala, assembly GCA_013398855.1. Taxonomy (NCBI): domain Eukaryota; kingdom Metazoa; phylum Chordata; class Aves; order Passeriformes; family Acanthizidae; genus Mohoua; species Mohoua ochrocephala. The sequence goes on along the minus strand of VZTA01005554.1, from coordinate 26,279 downwards.
GAGATTTTATCTCTTCTCCTATTCTGATGCTCATGCGCTCCTCTGTGTCAGATCTGCAAATGTTTTGGATCCAGCACTGTGTGTTGCTAGGTGGCACAGATGATAAAAGATGAATTTTCACTGTTCCTCTAAATGACTTTGTTTGTGGTTGATCCATGTGTAGTGATGACTCTTTTTTCTGGGGGTGGTGTGAAGGTGGGGAGGAGGAGAGGTGCTAAATTCAGGTTTATAAACTGAATAATAAAAGATGTTCACACCTTCAAAAATGTAATCAAAATGGTAGTTTGGCCAAAAGTGTGGTAGTTTTGCAAGTTGTTTTAACGTGCTTATTCGAGAGTAAAGGGAGCTTTTCCCTCTCTGAGTGAAAATTGTCAAAACCAGGATGATGTACTACTGGGACTGCTTTCCTGTGCGTGGCTGTAGATGATGGTTTTGCAATACACGATGCTGTTTGCTGGAAGGACAGGCACAGAATACAACTTCCAGTCCAACCCTGTGTTCAGCTAGATCAGAGCCTAGCCCAGCTTCCAATGGCTCCCCAGGATGGAGATTCTGCAACCTCTCTGGGCCACCTTCTAGTGTTTAACTGCCCAAATGATGCTAAGTTTTGCCTTACGTCTCATTGGAATTTCCAGTTAGTGGAAATCTAAGATGGCAGGTGCCAGGACATCGTGTGGAGGATAGGTAAACATGCACTGGGGTGTTTCTTAGTAGTCCAGTTGTATTCTGTGTGGTGCGTGACATTTCTTGTCAGAGCAATGAGGTAAACGCTTTGACATTCCGTGTTCTGCATCTGCTCTTTTGGCTTCTTTGTTGCGGGGGGAAAGTTTGGTTGGACTCCAGCGGAGCTGACCAGAAACACAATGTCCTGTTTATTACTGAAGGCATGAGCATCGGGGCTCAGGAATCCTGCGGCATGTCCTTAACACATGCCTGCAAAAATCTGGGTGTTCGAGCAATAGGATCCACCGTTCATCAAGGGATTTTGCTGCCTATACTATCTGTGACAACCATCAATTGTCAGATCAGATTGTGTTCCTGCTGTAGATGCTGCTTCTCCACACACTCATTTTTTAAGCCCAGACCATCTCTGTGCATGTGTTTATAGCAAGACCTTGGTTTTTGCTAGCAATATGCACTGTGTGTTTTCATGAAACTGCATTTCCACAGTTCTTAAATTCCTCGAGCTTGCTGTGGAGGAAACCTCTGTTCTCAATCTCATGCTTTAGGATGAAACATGTTATAGTAAGGTAAGATCCATCTTACTTCCTCTTATGTGTCTAGCCTTTAAACACCTAAATGTGAGCTACACGTCTCTCAGGTTAGAATCAATGGAGAGAAATAAATCACGGAAAGAGATTCAGCTTGATTAAATTAGGAATTGAAGATAAGTTAGAGTAATTGCTGTCTTAAGCCGTTTATTCCTTTCCATTGTCTACAGGAAACTCTGACAGTTAAATGTGAGCTGGTTGCGTTAACCCGTGGAAACCTTACCTGAGGTGACTGAAATCCCACCTTCCTGTTATTGTACCACACTTCATATGTTCTGCTCGCTTAATTATGGATGCTGCTTTTAGCAGACAGCCGTTCTGTCTGTTTAATGTCACAAATTCAGTGCCCGATACGCTTTGGAAAGAGATTTTGGGGTGAGCGATGTGTTACAATTTAAATGATTGAATGTATTTTGATGTGACAGCTCTGTTGTCTAACTAGAAATCAGTATTTTATGAGTTCCGAGAAGGATGCAGCATTGCATAAAGGGAGCTGACAGCTTGTGCATGGTGCTCTGGATTTTCCAGACGCAAAGACTATGCAAATGTTGGCTAGATATAAAAATAAGTGCTTGTGAAGTATTGTACTTGGTCTGGATAATAATAAGACTGGTTTTAGCCAAGCTGTTTCCCCTGGAGGCCAGCACTCAAGTGTCTGGGAAGACACCAGATGACCTCCAAAGAGAAGATGTGGGACTTTTTGTTTGCTTGGTGCTTTGTGGTTTTTGCTCTTTTTTTTTTCTTTTAGGCAGCTAAACCGTCTGAAATGTTGGCATGAGCTGTCAGAAAAATCCTTCTTTGAAACATGGAGACTGACTAGTATTTTCAAGTTAGGAGTAAAGGCAGGAATAAAACTTAATGTAGAAGCCTGAATCTATTACAAGTTCGTTGCCGTGGGTTTTTTCATAATACTACCAACTTTGTGGATTGATGGCATGGAAACTGTTTTGTCTAAGAAGTGACAAATTAGATGACCACTTGCTCCTCAGAGGTAAAAAGAAGATGCACCTGACACTTAGAATTTATGAGACAATTCCCTGCAAATGCTGGACTTGGACTGAATACTTGTACTTTGAGATTGGGGTAAAGTTGTGGCAGCACTCAATTGTTCAGGAGGAAAGAGCTGCTTACTTGTGGTTGGGATTTGATGTTTATTTTAGAGCTCTTCAAGAGCATGATAGTATTTGGAAGATACTTTAACGGCGAGTGAGGCTGTCACATATACATGATAAAATGCATTTTATTATGTGCTTTTGCAATTCCCCAAATGGGTAACCCTGTGCTAAGTGTAGAATTTATAGGTAGAAAAGCACTGGAAGAATATAGCTCAATATTCAGAAATATGCTGTCTATGAGAGGCAATGAAAACATGTCTCGGCACTCAGAATGGCATTCATTCATACTTCATCACCAGCTATTGTGAAAGGAACTTCTAGTAAAATACTCCAGCGTTTGATTTTTTCCCATATTAGACTGTAAGGCCCCTGAAAGTTTTATGTAATTTTTTTTTTTTTTGAGTTTCCCATTCTGTCTTCAATACCTTACAAGAAGTTTTGTCTTTCTTTCCGTCGTGCATGTTTTCTTTCACCAGGATGGAAGTGTTGTGCTCTCAAAACGTTAACCTTTCCATCATCCCTGTGAGATATTCATGCATGAATACTGTCTCGGTCTTCAGGGATGTTATTCCCCCAGAGCTACAGGAGGATATTGTAAGAGCTTGGACCGAAGCTCTGGAGTCCCTTGTTGTAAAGCTCATGCTCGGGGAGGTGGATGATGCTATTCTAGGCAGTGACAGGCTTTTCGGGGCGAGTCAGGAAGTGCTGGTCGCATGAGAGATGTTTTGACTAGAAACAGCTCCAATCAAACAAATCTCTAGGGATGTAATTGTCGTGTTTCTGAGCAAAGAATGATCAAACAAAATCTTACAGTGAGGTCTTAATTCAGTCCATGACAAAGCATCCTCTGGCTTCACTGAGGTGAGATTACATTTTGAGTATTGAAAACCTGTCTGAAAATCCCTACCTTTTTATACATTTTTAAAAGTAAATCATAATAATAAATTTATTTCTATCAGCATATCAATATAAATTAGAGATGAAAAAGATGAATAACGTTTCCGTTGTATGTTAATATTTAACTGACTCCAGAGGTTTTTGTCTACGTAATAAATGAAAAGTGTTGTCTGAAAGATTCAGCTCGGGATCTTTGTAGTTACCAACTCTACATTTTCTATGCTGTATTTAACACTGAAAGAAGAGTCCTAAAGTAATTTTAAGTAGCATCAGAATTTTGCAATGTCCTTTAAACACCTTCAATGATGTAAGAGAGTGACCCTTCCCTGCTTAAAAAAAAATAAAAATTAAAAATTACCTTCTACAAGAGAGCAAGTGCCATGTCCTGTGTTTAGATATAAGTGTTAAAAAGTCATCCAGGTAGAAGAGGCTTCTTTCTCCTCTTGATCTGCAGAGATAATGTAAACCTTCCAACTGCAGGCTCTCTGCGTTAGGGTAGCAACCGGTTAGACCTTCTCAAATAAAAAGGTGCTGAAGCATATTGTCTTATGGTTATTCCATCCTGTCTTTGAGTAGTTCAAGGAAATACTTTTATTAAAAAATTCAAGTATCAGTTTTGTTGTTTAGCTTCTTTATTGGAACTTGTATTGTAAACTTAAGGCTCGTGGCAGTGCCTTCGAGATGCTTTTGATTTACCTTTTAGTCAAATCTGAATCCCGTTCTGACTACACGTTTTCCAGATTAGTCTGAAGTTTATTGGGTTGATTTACTTTAGTGAAAAGAAGTATGTAGTCCTTTCAAACAAAAGAAATAGCAAAGATGATTTTTTATTTGCTAGCTGTGCAGAAAAAGAAAGCATAAACACATTGGAATATTTGCTCAGTTTTGTGAGCAGTTCTGGGTGGTGAAAGCTATGGTAGAAGGTTGGTCCACTTTTCCTGGGGGAAAATGTTGACCTTTGGGATCACCTGAGTTACCTTTCCTCTTCCATGCAGTCATTTATATAATTTGGTTATTTTTTCATACAGTCATGGATTGGTTTGGGTTGGAAGGGACCTTTAAAGATCATCCATTTCTAACCCTCTGCCATGGGCAGGGACCCCTTTCACTAGACCAGATTGCTCAGAGCCCCATCCAACCTGTCCTTGAACATTTCTAGAGATGTGGTATCCGTAAGTTCTCTGGGCCGCCCGTTCCAGGGCCTCACCACCCTCACAGGGAATTTCTTCTTCATAGCCGATCTGCCCCTACCCTCTGTCACTTTGAAGCCATTTCCCCTTGTGCTATCACTGTGTGCCCTTGCAAAAGTCCCTCTCCAGTTCTCTTGTGTCCTCCTTTGGGAATATTTACCTACTTTCTAGCGTTCTTGGTTGTTTGTTTTAATTGTAACTGATGGAAGCTTTCTCCTTCTGCTTCTAAGAAGAAAATGTTTACTTTTTACAGTGTTTCCATTTATCTCTTCAGCTCTTGCCTGGGGGTGTGTATATGTGTATATTCTTTTGCTGATATGAATTATATTTTCTGTCTGGAGATCATAAGTTTTTTTGAAAGCGAAACAAAATGATTAAACTGAAGTCAACTATATTATTTGAAGCTGCTGTATGTGTTTATCCTCATAGTGCTTAATCCTTGACTTTGCCTCAGGCTACTAACCCTGGCTGGTTATTAATTCCTTAAAAATGCCCTGAGCCAACATTGCTGCTGTTATGACTTGTTTGGGGCTGAAATGAAGTTGACGTTTTTCTTAGCTACAGCATCTTCTCGCTGTAATGTCACCGGATCAATTGGTTTCAGCAGTGCTGCTATTTCACCATGTGCCTCGAAAAATTTATTTCTTGTACAGCATCTGTTTAGACTTCGCAAGTTAACGTTTAGTCTACCAGGGACGTAACCTATTTTAATGAAGGGATGTCAGATCTTTTGGAAATACTCTCACTATACAGATCCTAAGTGGCCTATTACGAAGAAATCCGTGGTTTTTCTTTATGAAATAAAACAAAACCCTTCAGCAGGATCGGAAACTTAGGCTATTATGGTGTGGGAAGAGGACAACTGTGAAATTGGGGTGAAATGCAATACGGTTTGAAATGCTATAAACTACTTTCTGTATACATTTTAGGGATTATTTCATAAACTACTTAAGAAATGTTGGCCTGGCATGCATGTGTCTGAGATATTCCTCTTTTGAACGTGCAGCTGAGCTTCTTCCAGGCTGGAGTTTAGATTTTTCTGTTTTAATAGAAGCCTTCCTATAAAAATCAAAATGCTGTGAAATTACAGATTGGCTTCAGGAGCAGCAAAACACCTTGGCAAATTATCTCCTAGTGCTCAGGCCAGTCCCTCCCTCATCAGCTGGCATGAGCTGAGTCAAAGGCGGTGTAGCACAGTCTGTCTGTGCTGCCGGACGCCCAGCTTGGCTCTGGCTGACTCGGCAGTGACGGGGGCCGCGTCTCAGAGGCAGGACGAGTCCGAAGGATGTGGTGGTGAGTGGAGCCTCTGCTCTTCTGCGCCTGAAACGCAGCCGAAATGATGTCCTGGTAAATCCCCACTGCCACGGGAAACCTGCGCCACGAGCACGTAGCTGTGTGAAAGCCCTGCCTGCGAAGGAGAGGGAGCAGGGTGCATCTGCCAAAAATCGACCTCACTGTGCTTTTGTACATCCACACTTTATTTTTCATGTTAAATAACTCGGTTTCTAAGGGTTCTCTGAGTCACACTCTTATGTTTTTGAATGAGGTAAAACATCTTTAAAAGTAATAGGATCACTTAAACTCCTTCAAAAAATCCCCACCCTACTCCCCCTTTCCCCCACTCTAAATTTTTCATTATGAAGGAAGTTTTGTCTCCAGGTTTCTATTTCAGAAATGAGTGACTTCAAAGACCGCTGCAGAAGTCACATCCCAAACCACTTCTGCTACTTTCCAGGAAACCTTCCCAGCAGATCTCTTGGAAGAAAAATCATTTGAGTGAAAAAGAGCAACAGAAGGCCATCCATTACCAAGAGTAATATTTGGCAATCTGCTCCTCCCTTATGAGGACAGAAGTCCAAAATACGGAATACTTTTAAGGTTCCTGGTGTGTCCAGCCTCCAGAGCATCTTCCAGCTCTTGTTATAGACCAGGCAGATAACTCTGTTTCTAATCCTTGTGTGAGGGACAACACAGAATGTTATTTCAATGCATCTTCGCATCAATCTATAAAGAAGACTTCAATATTTGAATAGTAAAATGACAACTTTTAGCCCAATACATTACATTTATTATGTTTCATTGACCTATTTGCATCACATCAGTGCAAAGCTTCCTCCCTTCTCATAGTCCCAGAAATGGTGCAATTTACCATTTACGTGGTAGAGTTAATCATTATAAATAATTAAAGCAAAGCCTGTGTGAACAATGCTGAAATTCTCTGAATATTAAGGCACAAAATTATTTTATGCAAGATTTCTGTAATGAATGTAATATGAAATAATTTCATCCATGCTAAACAACTTTATTAACTATAAACTTGGTAAGATGTCAAGCATCTTGCCATTTTCCCTGTGATGACACGAGTGGAAGACAAAATTAACAGGATGATGAGGAGAGGCAGGTGGCGGCCCCATGGCCTGGGAGTTCCGAGGCAGCTCGTCTTGAGTCAGTGGTTATAAGTTATACTTCTAAGTTTGTTTTCAGTGTAATATTTATAATGTTTTTCCTTGATGATACAGTAACTTACTGAAGTCAGAATGTGAGATGCATAACACTGGTGGTATGTAAAGCACTTCAGAAATTAAATGGAGACTTCCAGCTGCCTTTTCTCCAGGGAAAGAAAAGTGTCTCCTTTGGGAGCTGCATGGATTTTCCTTAGACCTGAGCAAGTTGCTGCGTTACATGGGAGGAGAAGAGAGGGGTCAGGGCTGGATCTGTAACGCTTCCCGAAACTGCCTTTTGGAGCTGCTTCTGCCACTGCCATTCTGCAGCAAACTTTCTCTTTGGATGATGGTGATCCCAAAGCAAATGGCACTGGGAAAGCCTGGATCAATGTGATACAGTCTATAAAAGCAGTGAAGAAGCTTATTTAGAGAAGTGCTGGTTCTCATGCATTAAAAGCTAGGAATTAAATGCTGGAAATGAAAGATGTTAATCTTAAGAAAGTAGAACAGATTTAGTTTCTGTGTTGCACTTGGTTCTTTCGGCTGCACAGAGAAATCTGTGAAGATTTTAAACATTGAGCAGAATTGGACTTGGCATCAAGACAGTCTGGAGGTTGAATCAAGTGAGGCTGATCTGGTTTCAGCAGATTTCCCTGCCTCAAATTGAGGTTCATCTCCCTGAAATGTGCAGCGCAGGCTGTGGTGCAGGAGGGAATTAGCAAAGGGTTAAGAAGCACGAGTGGTTGATGAGAACAGCTAAAATTTTCATAGTGTTTCTTGTGTTTTCGGAGCCACATTTGCAGCGCCGAGGCTGGCGCAGGAGAAGGCAGGGAGCTCCTGGCAAGCAGACAGCTCATCCCAGCTTCACAACGTGACCAAATTCTGCCGGCGGCTGAGGCGAGGGCATGTGGTGCATTAAAGATCTGCTAGTCAGGGGAAAAAAGGAGCGAGTCATTTCAGTCCCATCCCCCCGCTTATCTTGCACAGCCCCTCTCTGTGCCCTTGCTTCACGCACAGCCCTGGAGGCACGATCTGGTTGTTTCAAGAGGAGTTCTGATCTGGGAAACATCCCCTTTCTCACTGGACGGCGCTGCCAAAGATTATTGAAAGCCGGTATCTGCTGACTCCAGTGACAATTTCTAATAAGTTTTCCACCACCAATTTCTATGGTGATGCATGAACAAAAAAGAACACAGTTTGACTTTCAGCTCCAGAGCTATTTTTACAAGGCTGGCTCTTAAAGACAAAAGAAAACATTTTCTTTCTAAACTGAGCATATTTGACACTGAAGGTCAGTGAGAGATAATACAACCAGAACTCTGGTGTTTATGCACTCATTTGCTTATAGAGCAAATTAAACGATTTAATGACCTGATGACTTCCTCTTCTGTCATCCTTAAATGAAATATAACCCTCTTCACCCCTTCGTGTGCCTCTCAGCCCATTTAAAGATCTTTTAAGGGTTTTTTTTGTCCATGAAATCTGCACCTTCCATTACCCTTACCAGGTGCAGCAACTGGAATTCCTGAAATGAGATTCAGGGGCGTTGTGTGACTGCTCCTGCCATTACGCAAATGGTAATTTCTTCCCATGCTAATTATTATCAAACAGCTAAGAGAAAGATTAAAAAGTACTGTGTTCCTCAAAGCCTTTTTTTTTGCCTCCCATTATATTCTCTGAAAGAAAGGAAAAATAATCCTGGAAACCAGGTAGGGAAATGCAGAGAGTTAGCATCTGCTCGGAGCCTCACGTGAACCTGGCCCTGCTCTGAGGACAGGGAGAGGGAGGGAATGAGGGGGAGAGAGAGGTGTGGATGTTTTTATCAGAAGGTGCTTTTCTCACGGTGTCCAAGATAAAGGGACCGACATTCTTGCAGTGCTTTAATGGGGGTGGAAAAGTAACTGGATCCTGAATTAGGTGGTTCACTAATGTGCCTATTTTTTCCAGTCCATGTAGTTCTGCCTAGCGCCTCGGGCTTCTGGAATGGTGTTTTTATGCCACTTAGGGTCTTAGATCTGTACTTTTCAAACCAAAGAAGAGGCAAGACTTGTAATTTTTTCATCCTCACCCTATTGGTTTTTTTTTTTTTAATACTAGGTTCAGTCCAACTGATGGTTTTGATCTTGGGGAATTTTTTTGGTTGTTATTTGGTTTTTTGGTTTGTTTTTTTTTTTTTTTTTTTGAATCAGCCTAATTGTGACATTCTGTGATTAATTTTGCTTGGATGGAAATGTAGCACATAGTGTATTGAGATCCTGATTTTTTTTTTTTTTTTAAATTTTTTTTTTTTTGTCAAGTTTACAGTCTTTTTTTCCAATGTGGGCTGTGGTTTCATTACAGTAAGTTCCTGCTTTGGATGCAGAGACTTACGTCAGATTCACCAGCTGCTGCTCTCTCAAAATAGGCAGCGTGCCAGTACCAAGGATTAGCTGGGTTACTGTTTGTCCCACCAGTTGTTTTTAAAATCTTTAACTGCAGAAACACCCCTGTATGCCATCCCTGCAACTCAATGCCTGAGGCCTTCTGTTCCCACCCTTCTTTTAAATTTTCTTTCCCAGGTCATCTATTTTGCTTGCATTTTTGGTATTCATTAACTTGATTTGGAAAACGCTTTTGTCAGTATATTTGGGTTTTCTTATAAACTAGCAAGCTTTCATATAAATGTCTTACTTGTCTTAGGTGAGGGCTTTTTGGGAATGGGTTTCCTCTGTATATCACAGTGGCTGCAGTATTAGGATACTGTCATTGAAATGCTTATCACAGGGGTGAATGACTCGCTTTCTAATAACCCTGGAGGAGAAAACAGCAGCAGTAAGCAATGCTCACCTAAACCACAGTTTACTCGACTCGTGGAATAATTTTGTCAATAAAATTACCTCCATGCTGCAAGAGCCGTGGCTTCGAGACCACGGCTTTGTGTGAGTTCTTCTCAGTCCATCAACTTCACTAATAAAGCTGAACTGAAATCCTATAAACTGGTTCCTAAATTAAGCTCAGAGTTGAGCAGCACAGCTGTATTCCAGTCGAGGCAGCCGGGGATTTGCCTTGCAGGGGTTGCCTGAAGTACCAAGTGTGGGCATTTCCCTGGAGGAGCTGAGGCCGCGGGTGGAGGAACCCGGGGCCGAGCATCCGTGTGCCGGTGTTGGGAGCAGAGATACACCCCTGGTACTGTTGGCGCGCTATTTCTGTGCTCCCATGGGAGCGTCTTGGGACATATCATGGGTTTCTTTCTCCTAAGATGCTTCTGTAGCCTTCAACTCTCCCCTTTGTCCAAGTTAATTGTGACAGTTTTGGAGCAGGCATGTCCTTTAGGGCAAATAGCAGGAAAGTTAACCGGGAGACCATGAACACTTTGATGTATTTGCTGCTGTGCTCCCTGAAAAGATGACAGGTTTTAGCCCAAGTTTAAAAAAGAAATCTGAATTTTAGCTGCAGCCCAAGCCAGAGCAGCCAGTCTGGAGATACAGGGTCTTTGTACTTGTACCAAAGGTGACTGTATTGGGCCGAAACAAATGTAGGAGCTTTTGGGAACCAGGAGTTAAATGGAGAGAGACCACAGGGCTGTTCCTCTGCTCCAGGGCAGCTGCTTCCTTCCAGGCTATGGAATTTAACTTGATTAACCACACTAGGTCTATCAGAGTGTGTTTTAAGACCTACAGAAGATTTATTTTCAAAAGGAGGAAGAGCATTTTGAGGCCTGTAAGATACGTGCTGTGAGCATAGAGAAGAGGTGTCTAGCAGGAGCAAGAGATTAGCTTGTCTGGGGAAGAAGAGATGGCAAGTTTAAGAGGATGTTTTCCCTCTTTGCCTCTAAAACCTTTCAGACAGGTGAGTCTTTACTCTCAAACCCTGTTGTTTTCCCCCAGCACTCAATTTTGCCAGGTGGGTAACTTGTGATGAGAAATGTGTGGAGTTACGTCCCCTTCAGTGTCCATCTTTGTCAGCAGCCATACATGGAAGTGGGAAGTGGGCGTATTTAGGCTATTAGTGTGTGTCCTGAGTGAATGAGTATTGAAAAGCTTATGTTCAGAACTCCCCTGGATGCTGCAGCTTTCATCAGCTCTTCAAAGCATCTGATGAGAGTGACCCAACTGCTGCTGCTCTGCTGCTCTGCCCAAGCCATGTTGTTTCTCTTCAAAGAGCTTGCCTTTTGCCTTGCCTCCCCACACGTGTCTCCAGCAAAGAACCAGAAACATCATCAGGTGATATTTTAGGGGAGGACACTTTGTCAGCATTCACCCATCAGTTGTCTAACAGGTGTGTCCTATCCAGAGGACCGTGCATCAGGCCTCCATGAGTGCCCACTCAAACATACTTCCGCTGGATTTAGGATCGCCTGAGGAAGCCAAAGTGAAAATAATGGGAGAAGAAAAAAATGCACCCTAATTCTAGTTTAATTAACTTTTGTGCAGTTTTAAAAATGTATATGAGAATTAAAGCATTTCATTAACATGCACACGCATTTTACGGAGGCGTCACGTAACTATTTGAAACTGCAGCTCCCAGGCCTGGGAGCACAGTGGGGGTCCTTGGGTGCAGCCTAGTGCAGGCCACCCTGCACAGGCTACAGTGCTGTCCCATCAGGGAATACCCCAGATGCCATCAACGGCTGGCTGGGTGACTGAAGGGCCTGAGCATCTTGTTACTGCTTCCAGAGTTTATTTTTAAATCTCTTCCTCTTTCAAATCTCTACCAGTTTAAAGGTATCACCAGCATGTGCTGAGTGCAGGACCTCAAAATATTCCGTTCTTTTTCCCCTGCCTTTCTGTCCCATCTTTTCCCTCTCCAGGTCCACAACATCAGCTGAAAAATGTGCTCTCGTTAAAAATGTTATGGAATCTTCCCCATCCCTGGAAATGTTCAAGGCCAGGCTGGATGGGGCCCTGAGTAACCTGGCCAAGTGGAAGGTGTCCCTGCCCATGCCTGGGGGGTTGGAACAAGATGTTCTTTAGGGTACCTTCCAGCACAAAACATTCCATGATACTATGAAACGTGGTAGTTGACAAGGTGTTGAAGATTAATTGATTGGGGAATTCAGTGGAAAGATCTTGCGGGTCTTTTCCAACCTAAACAATTCTATGGTTGTCTGTGTCTGATTTGATTTTTTAAAAAATGTTTTCTTATTGTTACTTTCACAAGTAAAAAAGTTAACCTTGGCGTGCTCCCCTTGACGGACTCTCTTGTAGTGCAGCAGCCAAAAGGTTCCAGTGTTGTTTTTGTTTCTGACTTCAGTAGTATCTCTCTTATCAGGGTAATGTACATGGGTTGCCAGTACTCTGAGTGACTGGAAGAAAAGGTGATGTCTTTGATGCTTTGACAGCTGGGACCTAGCAAGCGTCGTACCTAGAAGATACTCCTTCTTTAGCAAGTGCCATATTTCATTTTGTAAATGACATATAACTATGTTGGCCCATGTCTCTGTGGCTTTCCCTGGAGACAGAAAATACAAAATCCTTCGATTTTCTGGAAGCGTTTCGTTGTCCCATGCACTGAGACTAAAGACTGTATAAATGATGCCTTTTTAATTGTTGGCGAAGTGACATTGCCGTGCCACTAAAGGATGTTCTTTGTTGAGGGGAGAAAAATATGCTTTCTGACTTTAATGGATTGCCTTAAAAATCAACTTAACTTAAGGAAGTTAAAAAGAAGACAGCCAAAAAAACTTTGCAGTCCAAGGAGTGAAATTTAACATTAATGGTAGCCTGAACTGTGCTAGCTGGATTGTGTTAGTTTATGCTCAGGTGCCAGCTAACGGCATGATTCCAACAATATGGTTTTATTGATCCCCAAACCCTATTTTGATTTGATTTACCTCTTGTCTGCGGTTGGTAAGCCATGCTCTCGATGATTCAGTGAACTGTCATAATGGTCCATCTTGTCTCTGTATCTTTTTATTCCTGTTTTCCCATGCCATCTTCTAAGGCCCTGTGAGCACACAGAGGATCAGCAGCAGATTAAGTGGGTAACCAACTGTGGACTAGGACCTGATCCAGCAAACCATTAACATGGGCTTTGTTTCGTTTACGTCACTTGTGTGCTCCTGAAGGTGAACATATGCTTTGGTGCTGGGGTGAATCAGTCTGCAAGAACATTCCTAAGTTAACATCAGGGCTGTCTCAAAGGGGAAAAAGGTGTTTTTTCCTTAGCAATGCTGATTCAGTGGTGTCCAGCCGAGCTTTTTGGAGACGCCGCCTGAAAATTATTTTAGGTTTTATTGCAGGAGAAAAAAATCTGACCTATTTCATTGTAGATAAGAAAATCAGACTTGACATGAAATTTAGGAAGAGGTGCTTGTGTCTGGTGTGGACGAATGCTGCTTTGTCCTTGGTTGAGGTTTGTCCAATTACTGCGCCCAAAGTTTAGAGGCTAAGGAGAGAGTTTCCTGCTGTTTGTGCTTGGAGCCATGCTTTTTCTGCAAAGAGTAGTGAGACTGTCCAAAATACTTACCTAGTCCTCATCTGAATTAAATATTTTGCTTGGTACTAGCAATAAAGTTGTATGTGTGAGTTGATATAGAAAGGGTTATTCAAAGCATAAAGATTAAAAATAAATTCCTTCTCAAATGTTTGTAAGGACCCGGACCATACAGATCAAAGTGGCTGTAATGTTGCCACATTGTTACAGATGGTAGTTTGCAAATATACCAAAACAAGAGAATTACATGTTTAAAGTGAAAGGTATTGGTTTGACTATTATTTGAAGGTAATGCAGAAGTAGGATAGTGGATGTTCCATTGCAAGGTTGGCTGTAATGGCTACAGTCTTTGTCGTTATCAGTTCAATACTGAGGAGCTCTAGAACCCTAGAAAGTTACGGCTTTTTAGGAAAACCTTATTTTTATCTTATATGTGAAATATGTAAGCTGATGACTTCACTGCTTTGAAAATACTTCGGTTCTTCTTTCAAGTCTGAGACTCTTAAAGACTGGATTTCAAGAATAGAAATACCAGCTTACACGAGGGCTCCTTTGCAACTTACAAGAAAGAGAAGCATAAAATGGTGTGAAGATACTATTCTGCATATAGAAACAATCTCAATATCAAGCTTGTATAGTTTATATAAAAACGATGGCTTCCTAGAACAGTGGTATCTTTGTGCTTTGATAAAACAGCATTACTATAGTGAGTTAATCTTACAAAGGGGATTTTTTGAAACAGCACTTGAAAAAACCGTGGAAAAAGAATCCAGGTGGAGATGTGGCATTAGATTTTGGATTTCTTTTTGCCATTCAAGTTGAAGATGGCAATTAATGCAGTCATCTTGATTTTTTTGCATTTAGTCACTCGGCATAAAGCGTGAAGCTCCCAATTCAAGCCTGCATACAGCGGGTGATTGCTTCGTACTATGCTGAATAAGGCTGTTTCTGAACTGTGAGTGCATCTAATCAGCACAGAGTGGGCTGACTTCACACCAGTTATTGAAAACACATTTTCATAAGTCTTCTTTCCTGATAAATATCCAGCCAGAATTCTCGTATATGTTGTAGTATGCATTGCTATTGAGAAATGTTTAGCGATGCATGTATAATGCCAACCGTGCAAATACGGGTTTGTAATATTTCTTAGCATATGTGTTATGAATTCTTGAAGCTATCTCAGTCCTACAGTGTATCTGTGCTGAGCAAACCGTGGCTGGGGGCCAAATCCATTTTACAGCTATCCAAAACAGTCTTGTGACCAATCAATCAAGTTTACACTTATAAAATGCCCATAGTATAAGCACCTAAGGCACTGTGCATAATCCATACGAAAATAAATACGATATACTATCTCTGAATGGTGAAGTCAGGTGGAATTAGACATGTTCCTCTGAGGCTGTAGTAGATAAAGGAAGCTGGTTCTGGAGGAGGAGATGATTAACACGTGGTACAAATGCACACAACTTGTAAGGCCAGTCGCACTTTTGAGATGTGGATGGAAAATTGATTGAGTGTCTGAAGGGAATGAAATGGTACTGAATAAGAAGGTTTTATAAATGGGACACAGTCAGGCTGGTGAGACTTCTTCTGCAAATTGCTGTTTAGCCTTGTGGAGAAGGCTCCTCCCTCACAAACACAACTCTAAGAGCTTCAAGAATTTCTAAAATTTACCTGCTGTTCGTAAGAGTGGGCAGCCCTGAGGCTTATTGGATTTTACAATAAGAGCATTGCAGATTGGTCAAGTGTGCTCTTGGCAGTATTTTTTTTTTTAAGGAAAAGGAGATGGACTCCATGTCATGAGTGAAAAATTTATTTTTTTTTAAGAAGGGGGCAAAACCCCTACAGTACACAGTATGTCTGGATACTGCAGTTTATTTATGAACCAACGAGATGAGAGGCTTCACCCAGTTTGATCTGCACCCTTCCCTGCAAGGATGATCTTGGCCATAGGAGGTGGGACTGAAAGTCGGGTTCACAGCTAGCTCCTGATATCTGCCCCCCTGCATGAGCCTGAGCTCCAGGATCTAACCAGCATCTTCCCTTCCTTCTTCCCGCTTCCCAGGCCTCCCATTTTCCCTGTCTAACTGTCCCATGTGCAGAAGCACGTGTGATCCGCCTCCTAGTTTTCGGTTCTGTCTCGTGTGCACACCAGCTGCAGCTAGCAAGTAGCAGGTTTGTGTTGGAGCATTCAAAAGTTCAGTTTTGCTGCCCTCAATTATCTGCCGCTCATTAGCTGTTACAACTTAAGTGACTTTTTTTTTTTTTGTTGCCAACAACACCCCAGCACTCAGCTATTAGTAGGCTGCTGGTGCAGCTCCCAGCATCCTGCCGCTCTGTGTGTGTCACAGCGGGAACAATCCAAAGAAAGCGGCGTTTTTTTGAGAAGGGGTGAAACGGTTTAGATAGTGTAGAATTTATTCTAATACATGAATCCAGTATTTAAATGTGCAGGTAGACAAAATTGCTTCCTGCTCTGCTAATCCTTTGCTGGATAATTTACAGCCTTCTGGAACTTCATTTCTAGTCTTTTCAGCTTTTGTTGATAAAGATGCACAAAAGGACCATATATAGCGTATAATTCATTTCGTAGAGCTGGGACATCTAGCTGAATGTGCCATTGATTTACCCTGGCACTAATTCCTAGTGAGCAGCTCATTTTGAAAGTAGCTACAAGTTGGCATATTTGCAGGAGCATTGAATTCTGGCACGCAGTCGCTGTTGTATTAAAAACATGATGTGCAGGGAGTGCGGAGAGCCTTTGAAAGTGAGATCTCAATAGAAGCTATGAGTCGTATTGTTGCTCTCAGTACATACAACGTAAAAACACCCCAAAAAGAGTAACCCATATATGTTACCAATAGTGTGTAGTTCAGGGAATGGATTTTTCTTCCAAAATGTGTCAGTGATGTTGCGTTTATTAAAAAATGGTTCTCAAAGCCACTTTAAAGTCCATATGGTATCTGTTATGATTGCCTTATTAACAATAGCATAATTATGTGTATTATATCCTCATAGGATTGAATGTGCAACAAACATTGCTTGTGAGCAGCAAGTTTTTATGAGATGACAGCTGTTTTAGAACCAAAATTATAGCTTATTTATTGTGTGTATGCATTCGAGCTGGGCGAAAAATAGCGAAAGAATGAAATCTGCTAAAGGACTATTTCTCACTAAGTGTTATTTTGCAATAAAAAAGCTGGTTGTATTCGAAATGAACAATAAGAATGGGTTGGTTGGAAATAACATATTTCTGTAAAATAAAATGCTTCGAAGGGATGCAGAATGTTCCAACTCTCAACTTTCCCTTTCCTTGGATGAGAAGGGGGACCTCCTTGAGAATTTGGTAACTTTGCTTGGTAGTGGAAAGTTGTAGTGGAAAAGATGAGAGATGAGTAATCATCCCCTTTGTAAAGCAAGGATGGGTATGGCCTGGGTGGGAATGGAGAGGAGAGAAGGGAGGAGCTGTTGAAGGCTCATATTTTTTGTGGATCTTGTAATGGAAAGTCTCTGTGCTGTGGTCTGGCAGGGCCAGTGCTGGCCTGCAGACAGCGCACCTTGTACTGCTACCCCAGGCATTACGTACGAGAGTGAGTGGAGTTGAAAGGATTGGTTGCAAGAAGGTTAACTCTAGACTAGGGTTCTCTTCTCCCCATTTTCCTTGTTTTTTCCAAAGGAGTGGCAAGTACCACTGAAAAATGTGAGGCTTAAGAAGCCTTTCACACTCCATAATCATGATATCAGAAATAATGGTCAGGGCTTTAGGATAAGTTGCAAAAAAAAAAAAAATCCCTTGTGAAAATGAGTATTTTAATTGAAAGTTAGTTTTCTACTGGTATTTACTTGTCAGAGAGATGTGTGTCAGTTACAGGTTTTAGGAATTTATTGAAGGTTACACAAAGTCCAGAGTTTTAGCTTGCACATTGTTATTTGCAGAGATTGTCACCTTATCACAGAACTGAGGAAACGCAAGGTGGGAACTTGTAAAGCTGTAGCGAGGAGGCCGAGGGGAGGAGTTCAGGTGGGTGTCTTCATTCCCGCAGATGAGCTGGAGTGTGGTTTCCAAGAAGGGGAAGGAAAGGTACATGCAGTACAAATGAACAGACATTTCATGACAAGGCTTATAAAAGCATTAAAATTCAGGCACAGCTACTGCACTAACACAAACCAAGGCTCTTGCATGTACAGAAAGAAGCTCTCGTTCTGTGTGAACAATCTTGGCACAAAGGGAGTTTTCAAAATATTATAAGGTTGTTAAAAAGTGATTCCCCAGCATAAATTAATGTAAAATTTCTGATGTGTGCTGTGATTGTGTGTCCCATTGGTTGAGTCCCAAGATCTAAAACTAGGAGTAAGAGTTACAGCTCAGCTTTATCCTGTGATGATTCTGTGACAACACTGTTGGACAAATTCCCTGTAACACAGGAGAAGGGTTGATCAGAAATAAACTAGGTTACAAAGAGCAACTTTAGCAATTCCAAAAATCCCGAGTGCCATGAGAGAAAAATAACTGTGGACAGAAATTCCGTATAATCCCTGCTTAGGTTGCAGATCTCAGTCCTGCAGGTAACGTGCCAGTCGCTGAAGGGCTGTTGCCTAGAAGGCTGCTGGGTTGTGTATTATAAAGAAAACCAAGGTGGAGTGATGGAGAAAAGGAGAATTCAGGAAACAGCAAGGCTTTGAGTTGCTTGGAGGTATCACTGCCGAGGATCAGAGCTCAGGGGCTGGGCTCAGGCTGCATCCACCTCTAGGTTTTTCCAGATTTCAACTCTCGGATGCCTCACCAGCATTCACTTTACTTGGATGCGACTGCGTGCAAGGTGGGGGGCTTGGTTTTGAGGAGTTTTTCTGAGAGCTGCAGCCATGGCGAGCAAAGGGCTGTAGAATGTGGGGCATGTGGCCCTTTCACAGGTAGAGGTGGTGTTGAAAGGCCTTCCCTGAGCTGCTCGCTCTGGTTCTGCTGCTGCTTGGCACCCACTGGGATCCCCGGGGACTGCACACGGAGCGAGCAAATCCTCTGGAGTCTCCAGCTGTTCACTGCTGGTGCCTTCCCAGCATCAAAACAAGTGTCTGCTTGGAAATCCAGTGGCGGAGAGTTCATGTGCTCTGACAATTGACATGAGCAGAAGAGAGATCGCTCTTCTGTAGGGCAGGGATTTTTCCAGATGGCCTTGTGGAAAGAAGTGCTGTATGATGGCTTCCTTTGAAAATGCTGTATAAACTCAGAACTCTTTCCTACTGTGTAACAAAACAAAACGGGTTTAGGTTTGGTTTTTTTTTTTCATTTTCAGGATCATTTTAGACATAGTGGTATGCCAGATCCTTTGAATGGCAAATACTCAAATATCTCAAATAAAAGAGATATGATCTAATGGCAGATTGGATCATATCTCTTTTGTGATAGAAATGATTGTCAACAGTGTGAAACTGTGATGCTGGCTATTTATGCGGTGATAGCTGTGTTTAAGTAGCTGTAAATTGTGTAGCTCTTGTTAATCTCTCTGAAAAAAATAAGCCAAATAAAATGCAGTAGAGTGTTATGGTCTTGGGTTTTATTCTGTGGCTGCATCATTTTTTATTTTTACCAAAGCTGTGAAATGGTTGTTGGGCTCCTAATTTGATGGAAATACTTTGTAAAAGAGTAAGCAGGTTATTCAGTTTCGTCTCTCTGATGTGATTTAAAGCAGGTTTAAAAAAACATTTTGCAAATTTCCAGAGCTCATTAGCTAATGCACTGAATTACAGATGGAAAGAAATTATACAAGTATAATGGCTGATCCTATTTGGACCAGGCTGCAGGATCTTTCAAATGTGTGTATCCTAAGTATAATACAAGGTGTAATGTCGAGGCGCAAATACTCATTCCAATGTTGGCCTTTGTTTGGAAACTATTTTAGTGAACTCCAGAATGCCTTGCACAGAAATTCAACAGATTAGGTTATGTTAGACAGGAAAGGTGTTTTTTTTTTTTCTTTAACAGTAATGTCAACAGGTTTTCCAGTGGCCTGGAAGCTTGTTTGCAATTTAAAGGACTGCTTTTCCTTTAGGAGAATGTTGTGTGACCAAATGCTAAGTTCTGATGGAAAAAAAGTTGTCGCTGATGGGGGATTTTTGCTTCTAGGGGAAAAAACCCAGAACTCTCTTAGCATGACATGTTTGGATCCAAAACAGCTTCCTAGTTCTGATTTTTGCTAGCATAAGCTTGTATTAAAATACATATATATGTATATCTAGAACAAAATGTTACACTGAAACTAAAAAGTAAGACTTTTTGCTTTTTCCAGAAATGAGTTGCAGAAGCTTGTGACTGTCTTTTGGCTTTTTTCCACCTCAGAATATGAAGGGATTTAGATGTAGGATATTTGGCATAACAGAAAATATAATTCCAGCCGAATTCTAGTCTCTGCAAAGCAGCCAGTTAAAAGATTGTAATTTTGATTTTAAGTTTTTATAGTTCAGACATTGTAAGATGCATGTTACAAAGCATCATAGAAGCATTTGCTGGTTAAGTGTTGCAATAAGATTTGAGGCAATAAATTGTGTTACTTAAAGAAGTTTTGGATTCTAAGAAAAATAATGTATTTCCAAGGTGGTGTGACAGCTTTGCTGGATTCTGTCGGCATTAGTTCGGCACTGTTAATATTTGTGATACTTTTTTCTGTCCTGAGTTTCCAATTTAGGAGTTACTCCAAGATGTTATATCTATGGTTACTGCACTGTTGCTGTTTGTCTTTCCCTTGCTTGAAGCTGGTGTTTGGGAGTGAACAAGCCATCTGTTGTGATGAATCTATTGAAGAATTAATTTAGGAAACAGTCAGTCTTTCAGAGTTATTTTTAATAATGGAAATGACTCAAGGAGGAAGAAAAATATTGCTGATTACATCTGTCCCAAATGTTGTAGTTGTGTAATGCCATTCCATTAGGCTGATACAGGTCTTGCTAGGGTTTCCACTTCAGCTGGAAGATGTCCCTTCACTTAACTGGACACTAAGTCTACTGTGAGTAAACACTTACAACTCTCTTTCACTTTGTTGGCATAGTCATCTGCATCTGAGAGTCATCTGCAAACTCTGTGGTGGTGAAAATAGGCTGAAATATACGGTGTGACACAGCGACCCTTTGTGCCAACAGGAGCGGACATGCAGTGGGATCAGAAGAGATATGTTGAAAAAAACTGTATTTGATCTGTAGTAAGTGACCCTTGCACCAAGCTATGATGATTTCCAAAGTGTTACAGTGTTTTTCCTTCTTTGATTTTTAAGTCCCAAACATTGCAGTTGGAGTGTATGTTATATAAATTGCAATGGATGTCAGAAATCAGTTTTCAGGTGAATATTCTGGCACAAAAGCTTGTCTCCTCTTAAATCTGGGAGTGTATCGTGAAGACTTTTGGCAGAACGTATGGAGTGACGTTGCTGTGGCATCATACACATACCAGAAGGGATTTGCACTGAAATGCTGGTAACCACAAAGAGCAAAGAGTTTTCCTTTCCTAATTTCCAGTGGCAGAGATGTTCTAACATGGATTAGACCATCCATCAGGGGAGTCTTGTGCTTGGCACAATACGGGCTGAATATTGCTTTGGGATCAAATCAGCACCTCTCTTGTTTTCAAGAAACATATATTTAGAAAAAAAAAAAAGTGCAGTGTAAAATTATCTGGTTTGCTTTGCTTACTTTCAGGTGAATGCCACAAAAGTAAAACTTCAAGAACTTTGGTCAGTCATTCAATGATTGGAGTCATCAGTTCAGTTGAAACAGCATGCTGCTTTAAGGCCTGTTTTTAAATCTAACCTGTTCAGGCTAGAAAGGAGCTTGAAAATAAAACAACATCAGAATCTTAATGTTGCAGACAAACACCTACATATTCCCACTGAGCAATTCTGCTGCTTAAATATTCTTTGCTCTTCCGGTTCTGTACCTGCCTGTAGTCTTCAGGATGATTCCTTGGAGATCGAGGAGTCAAGCCAACCAGCACAAATACAGAAGTATTGAGAGCAGAGAGGAGAGCTGCCTCTTTGCAATCTGGGTCTTGGGTTTGTCTGAGTTTCAGTATTGTGCAAAAGACCGGAGGATGGGGCTCTGAGGACCGGGTTGAGTTTTCATTTTCCTGAACAGAACATTAACACGAAAGTCCAAAATCATAACTTAAACTGACGCCCTCCTTTTGTGATTCTCATTTACTTATTGCTAGTTGGTTAGACTGTTTGTCTTGGTTTGACTCACAGGATTAATTTTAATTATGAACATGTTTCTTTCTGTTTCTTATTAGTTCATTTGGTGATTGGAATAGTTTTGCTTTGAAAAAAGGTGTAGGTGCCATCAATAGAAATGGATTTTTTAACTGTGTTCATCACGTTGACTTTGCCAGAGATGTTGATAGGTCTGAAGTTTTGGGGAAGGACAGATCATCATAGTCTTTTTCCAAAAGATTAAACAAAGAATTTTGGCTTTGTACAGATGAATATAGAGAATATTCCAGATGCTCAGAATAAATTGCACATTGATGGCATCAGTTATTCATGAAGAAGAGCTGCACAGATTAAAATATATTTATAAAAATTAATATTTTTTATTGAAATATAGTTGTCTTTATAGGCTATTATGTAAGTTTCATGTCTAAAATTGAGCATAAATATTCAAGTAAGGTTCTTTAATACGTTAAAATTCTATGTATGTGAAAGTCTTACCTCATACTTGTCAGATGAAATTTGTTTCCTGCAATAGGAAAATAACAGGAGTTTTCTTAATTAAGTAACGTTTTCTTATTCAAATTCATTTGTTCTCATTTAGTCATCAGTTAAAGAAGAGGTTGTAGAGGCAAGTTGCATACCTGTATGCCAGGATGATCAGGTCAAAAAGCTGTGATTAATAAAGTCTTTCTGTTATAAATATATTCCAGACAATTCCATCTGTTTTGTTCTCATCAGAATCAAATTACGGCAAATACTTGCTTTACCCAAGATCCTCTGTTCCCCAAGAGCCCTTCAGCATTACTTGTAGCACTACCTGGAAATACTAATGAATTTTAAAGTACTGGAAGAATTTAAGCTGATTACATTTAGTGCCTTTTTTCTTCTGAAGGTGTCTCAGGCTCACTTGTCTTTCCTTAAGTGGAGCGTTTCTGGAGGTTTTTCCATTTGCACACTTTGCATGTGATGCCTTCCAGGATAAGGCCTGAGCCATTGACGGCCTGCAAATTAGAAATGAAAAAGCAAACTCTTATGTCAAAACTGAAGATGGAAAAGATGTGAAAATATCTTTAACGTAATTGCTGTAAGTAAGGCACATAGCAAAAAAGTCTACTGAGGGAAGGTCGGTGACGAACTCATTTCTGTGGAATATTGGGTAGGGATATGCAAAATGCTGTGAATGCTCATCACCTCTCTCAGCTGGAGAGATGGATGTTACAGCAAGCCTTCTTGTTGGAGACTTAAAGAAACAAATGTTTCCCAAACTTCATGAGGAAGGGAAAAGGTGAATTACTAGTGGTGTAAATGGTTGGCTGAAATGGTTTTGGTGTGCAGAGTGGCAGATGTAATGTCATTATGCTGAACACAGCTTGGGAAAGCTGAGGACTGTAAGCATTTTATGTTCTGAGTAAGTTATTAAGAAGTGTAATGAAAAAATAAAACTTCTAACACCTGCATAAATAGAGCCAGTGCCAGGTTTGGAATGTGCAGGAGCCAGACTTGCTGTGCAGTGAGTACAAAGCATGTGAAACTTGTTGACAAACAATGTTGCAGTTGCTTATGGTTTAAAGAGAGGCTGAATGAATTCATGGATGAGAAAGTCACTGGAGATTATTTAGAAACTAAAGGCAACTGAAGAATTCCCTCAGCTTGAGAGCATACTGAGTATTAACAAGAGTAACTGTATTTGGGAATATCGTGCTTGATTATCCTGTTCTTGGTCATCTTTTCACACCTCTGTTAGGAGTAGGATCTCAGGCCAGGTGGGTCTTTGCTTTGAAAGAGTACTGCAGTTCTCATGGTCTTTCCTTCCAGAACACCATCTGCCATGTATGAAAGGTCAGTTACAAAAATAAACCAGCAAAAGGCAGAAAACACAGTCTACTAGAAAAATCCCATGGTGGTGTGTGAGAAGAAGTCAGTAGACCAGTCATGTATCCATCATGTCTGGCTGTTGTCTCTTCCTCTCTGCAGAACAAGGCTGAGTTTCAACAAGAAGACAAAAAAATGCTGGAAGGAAGATTAGGGAAGGGCCTCCGAGTTTGTGCTCTTACAGAGGGTTGTAAGGAATTACAGAGTCTGTTTCTTATCCCATGCTCTGGCCGATACGAAAGGCGCAGGTGGGAACATCTGGAGGGGAGTGGGAGATCTCAGAATAGTGTTTGGTTTTACTTAGTGACTCGCATTCCCTGCTCCCAGTTACGTGTCTCTGAGTTCCTGCATCCTGCTCTCCGTGCCCCGTGCCAGTGTCAGCGCTTTCTCTGGGGTTGGGGCTACTCTGCTCCCTTCCCAGGCTGGTGTATGGAAAGGGGAGGAACAAGGGCTTCTCCTGAGGGCAGGACCTTTCAGATCTTGTTTTGCTGCTTCTGGACGAAGTGGCAGCCTGTCTTTTTTAGCTGAGATTAGTGGGCACGAGCTTGTCAGCTGGAGCACTCATTTCCTGGAAGCATGATGTGGAAAAGGCAGTTGCAGGGGGCAGGTTAAAACACAATCCAGTAGGAAGTTGTATGTAAAAAGCAACGTAGACTTTAAACTCTCCATGAGCCTCCATATTGCTGCCAAACAAGCCTTGCTGAGAAGTACAAAGTATGCATACTGGATCATTCTTTGGGAATAAATGGCACATGGAGCCTCATTTTTACTTCAGTCAGTTGCTTCATTATACTGGCCCTCTGTCTTTGGAGGACTTGAATTTGTAGAAGCAGAAGAGGTATCAATTTCCTTTCCCCTCTTCTTGGAAGAATAGGCTTTTGGGTCTTTTTATTTTTCAGTTTCTGAGGCTGTAAATCAGAGAAGTGTTGTATGGAACTGGAAGAATGGAGATCTTTAACTTGTATTTGTCCAGCCATTGGAGTATTGAAGCAGTGCGATTACGAAAAATCCTATCAAACCTCATCAAAATTTGCAAAGTTTTCCAAATTTATTGGGTCACAGTAAGTCAGAATTTTTTAAGAAGTGCCTAGAATGCAAACACAGTGCAGCGTGACCTGGCCCTTACATTGCAGAGATGTGTGTCTGAACAAGGAGCATGGGGAGAGGGCGGGGAGGAGGCTGCAGAGTTCATTTGGGTCCTCACCATATTGAATTAAGGGAAAAAACCCCTCTGTTCTGGGCCTCTGCGACCTGGAGGCAGCACACGGTGGTCCAGCAGCACTTGGCAGGGATGAAAATGTCATCTGCTTTGTCCCTAGATGCTGTCACAGGGGGTCTCTCTTCCTGGTGGAGGAGCAGGCAATATGGCTGCACTTAGAAGGCTGTGATTCTTCTAATTGTAAGCGATAGTTTTTGAGCGGGTTTTTTCCACATCAATTTTTGACAGTCTGTTAGGACCACGGAGTTGTTTAGACCTCTAGTTAGTGGCAGAAGCGGCAGCGACACTCAGTCTGACACAGGCAATTAAGTATTATATTTTCAGGATTGGAAAGGCAAGGCTGCTTTAGAAAGCAAAATCAGAGGAGAATTATGATTGCCTATGAAGCCTAGATAACACTTGTAATATTTAAGATATATATATACTTGGACAGTGACTTGCATTGCAATGATTTAGGAATTGATTTGTAGAGGAGGGTTGTAATACTTTATGGTTTTAATTACAACTGATAGCTCTGAAGCCAACAGCAAAAAATAGTGTGATGGAAACCCAGCTAATTAGGGTCTTAAACCCAAACCCAAACCCAGCCCTCTCTAGAGGCAATGTTGTGAATAATTTTTCCATTGTTGCAGAGCATAGATTCAGTTTTAGTCCATAATAAAAGATGCTGAAATAGATTTCCTAGAATTGTCTGTGTGAATAATCATCCTCAGTGGCTGTGAAACTATGGGGGAATATCTGTTTATAAAAGTTGCTCGTTCTCTGGCAATCAGCGTTTACTCCTTTTAATTAGAGAAGATTTAAGATTGATTGGCATATTTTCCATATTGTATGTCAGAGTGTAGAAAACTCTTAACTATTTATGTGTGTAAGTTGCACTCTTAATTTCTGCCAAATTTCTGAACTTCACTTTGGATTATCCTGAGGTATCCTCAATAAAGTCTCACTGATTGTGATGGGACTTAGTTGCTAACTCATATAGCAACTCTTAAATAATGAGTCACTGAAGTTAATTGATTCTTTAAGCACCCAAGTTGGATTCCACTGTCTTATTTTATGTATGTACATTATGTTGATAACAAGAGAGTCTTTCTTAAGTAATACTGCGAATACTTCTAAATAGCAGGCTTTTGACCACTGTTACGGGCATAGCTTCTGGAATATATCCTTCAGTGCAATCCAGCGCCCCAGATGTAGAAGAACAGAGGAGTACCTGCCTTGGAGCAAGAAGCTTTCTCTCTCCTTGTCGAAGGAGAAAGGAAAGATACAAATGAAAAAGGACAAAACAAACCAATCAACATATGCAGTGACATTTCCTAGGAAGGCTGACATGGCTGCTAAGATAAAGATGCTTGCAAATTCTTAGAAATTATATTCCTTTTGGAGTTGCCTGGGAGGATATTAGCATAGGATTGTTTTTGGTTAAGCAACCCAAAGAAACGTGCCTTCACTGTATCGCCATGTAAATAAAAAAACCCAACAAAACTACTAAAACCCCTATTTTGGCCCACAATATTTTTTCTTTCTGGAGAATTGGGCCTAGCCTGCTCTGCACCTGAGCATTTCTTCCTTAGGCTGACTAGTCAACCAGCAGGTTTTCCATCGACAAGGATGAGGCTGTTGTGATAGCATTAAGAGAAATGGTTGATGCCTTGAGGTGGCCAC
>VZTA01005552.1:1756-17230 GCA_013398855.1 Mohoua ochrocephala | reverse complement strand
TTTTTGGGGTCCTTTTTGGGTTTTAACAGCAATTTTTTAAACATTATTCTGAAGGAAAAGTGCCGGAGTTGGTGACGGAGGGCGGTGCTGCCCGACTTCCCTGAAGCCAGGGATGAGGAGCGGTCGTGGAATCCTTGGAGCATCCCGAGTTGAGGCTCATCCAGTCTGGCTCCCGGACAACCCCCAAAAATCACCCCCACGTGCCCGGGAGCGTTCTGCAAACAATCCTGAGCTCGGTGCCAGGCTCCTGCCAAAGGTATGATCCCGCTGCGATTCCAGAGGGGATGGAGAGCTCCCAGCCGGCCGGGAAGGCTTCCCGGGCATCCCACCTCCCTTCCCAAGGGCTCGTGGGTGACACACGAGCGGCAGAGGGGGGCAGAGGGAAGGCCACAGAGCCCCTGCTCCATCCCACCTGGCCCGGATCCATCCCCCCCCCGTCCCCAGCACCTGCCCAGTTCCTGGAAAGACCTTGGAGTCCTGTGTGAAAGCCGCAGGGGCCGGGACAGATACGGCTCAGTGAAACCCACCCCACCCCGGTCACAGGCAGAGCTGCCGCGCAGATAAAGTGATCGATCCCCACCCCGATCAATGAAGATCTTGTTCCAGGCAATTAGTAACTTCGCCAAGCTTGTTTTGTTGGGAGAAAGCGCCCGGATCCCTGAGCGAGGGAGTGAAACCGGGGCAGAAAACAACCAGTTTTGGTTTTATGTCACCAAAAAATACCAATCGAACGATTTGCAGACATATTTATCTGCATAAAGAAGCTTCATTTGCATAAATCTGCAAGTCTTCGCTCCTCACAGCGGGGAATTCTGGGGCGGGTGTCCGGGACATGTCCCCCTCCATCCCTAGGGAATGTCCCCCTCCATCCCTAGGGAATGCTGCACAGAGGGATTGGAGCTCTGCGAGTTTGGCCATAAACCAGCTCCAGCTCCTGCCTCCCCACAGCCAGGAAGGAGGGAAAGCGCAGGAAAAGGCAAAGGGAGCAAGAGCTGCCTTCGGGGCCCCGCAGGTGATCCTCGGGACAGCTGTCTCGGACTGTGCTGGAAAAGCTGGAAACCAGGCCCTATTTTAGGAATAAAAACCTCCCTATTTTAGGAATAAACCCATTTTTAATTCATTATTTTTTTTGGAGGGCATTTCAGCTCCGGATGCGCCCATCCCACCATCCCCCAGAACTGCTGGATCCACAGCAGCAGGCCCAGGGATGGAGAATGAAGCAGATTTCACTCAGCCTTGGAAATTTGGCCCTTCCTGCTCCTCAGACATCCCGTGTGGAACCTCCTGGAGGGGTGGGCGTGACGGTGGGAGGTGCAGACCCCAGCCTGGAGAGGCTGGGATGGGCTCCACCTCACAATGGGGTGGTCATTCCCAAGCATTTCCAGCCACCCAGCTCCTCTTGGGCAGAGCCCGCTGGCACCTCTTTGTGCCCCGGGATCGGGAGCGGCTCTGGCCTCGGAATGCCCAGGCGGGGAGATACAGCCCCAAAAATCCCCAGGCCGAAGGGATGAGCACCCACCTGCCACCCACGGCCCTCTCCCAAAAGGGAAGGAGCCCAGGGTGCCCCCGGCGCGGAGCTTGGGAAGGCGGCTCCGGGGCCTGGCAGGGCTCGGGAAGAGCGGGAAGGGAGAAGCCTGGGCTGAGTTCCTCGCTCCAGCCCGGCTTCCAGAAGGGATTAAAAAGGCGCCCAGCCCACCAGGGGAGGAGGTGGGAGTGGGACGAGGGGCTGGGGGGGCACCCCCACACCCAGCTTTACGACCCCGCCCGGGCCGGGCGCACACCTGGGGGTGACAGATGGCCACGGGCTGTCCCCGGGCTGAGCACACAGCGCAATCTGCTGCAGCCTGCTCCTGCTCCAGCACCTGGAACGGGGCAGGGAAGGGGGAGGAGGGAGATGGGAATGGCCCCGTCCAGCCAGGTTTTGGTTGGAAGTGGCGCCCACTCCTCGTTTTGTAAAATACAGGATTTAATTCCATTTTATTTTGTGTCTTCCTGCTTTTTCCCGGGTGTTGCCCTGGGACGGGGCAGGAGCAGGTGCTGGTGGGAGCTGCTGGGGACACGGCGGCCCCAGCGTGTGACACCAGCTCGGAGGGCCCATGGGAGGCCGTGAGCTCTCCTGGGGTCCTGCCATGGTGGGGACACCATGGGGACACCGTGGGGACACCGCGGCCTTGCCGTGTTTCAGCTGCCTGGGCCATTCCTCAGCGTTCCCAAGTGGAGGTCCATGCTCCTGGGGAAGCAGAGGGATCAGGAGGATGGCCCAATGACCGATTTTCTCCTCCCCTCCTTGCTGTCTCCACAGCCACCCTTGCTCCTTCCACGCACGCCCAACTTTTTACGTGGAATTCGTCCGGCTCGGAGTCCCTCTGGAAGTTGCTCCGGATGGATTTCGCTCCCAGCACCCCGCCACGGAAAGCACCTGCTCCAACTCCCCCGTGCCCACCCACGCTCATGGATGCTGACTTCGCCCAACCCCGCGGGTGGAACTGACTCCCCGGTGGGATAAAACCAAGCGGGTCGGGGAAGGGGAAAGAAAAAAAGGCAACCCAAGTGACAGCGCCGCCGTAAAACCCTGGGAGCGACGCGGAGCCAGCGGCGAGGCGCAGATAAGGAGCGCTCGCGCCGTATCGCGGGCGCCCCATCAATCACGCGTCCATCTCCCGGCGCCCGGACCCCCGGGAGCGGTGGGAAGGCGCGGCGGGATCACTGTCAGCCGGGATCAGCCAGGCTGCCGGCGGGAACGCTGCTGACGCCGCAGCCGTGGCACCCACCCCGGCCCGTGGCTCCCCGGGAAGGGCTGGAGCTGGCGGTGTCCCCGGTGGAGACAGGGCCCCAGGGAAGGTTTGGGATGGATGCGAGGGAAAGGTGCTCCATCCGGAGGGATGGGCAATGGTCACGGCTCCAGCCCAACCCAGGGATGCCCAGGGTGGGGTTGTTGGGGTGTCTGTGCAGGGCCGGGAGCTGGGCTGGATGACGCTGGTGGGTCCTCCCAGCTCAGGATATTCCATGATTCCGTGATCCTCTGGGAGACCACAAGCGCTGGTTGGCTCCTTTTCCACGTGGACTTGCCCATCACCGATGGCTTCCGCATGGAAATCCTCGGTGGGAGCAGCCACCGCCGACCCTCCCGGGAATTCCCTGCGTGCCACAGATCCCTGCTGGCTCACAGTGGGAGCAGGCCACAGCGGTGCCACGTGCTCCAGGGATGCTCCTGGGTTTTCCCAGGTTTTCTCCTTGCCACATTCCCAGCGACAGTGTGGTGGAGACACTGCAGGGGCTCCTCAAAGCTGGGCTGGAAGGGGCTCATTCCTTCCCAGCTCCTTCCACTTCTGTGGGATAGGAAAAGGGGAGCCCCGGGGGAACGGGGCAGCCCTTGTGGGGTGGGAGGATGGATAAAATCTGTCCCTGGGGTGTCCATGCCTCGGAGCCCAACCCTGAGGGAAATTCCTGCTGCAGCCATTCCTCCAGGACGAGGAGAACGTGAGGAGGAGGAGGATGAAGAGGAGGATGAAGAGGAGGGAAACAGCCACGTCTGCTGCTGAGGAACGGGAATGGGACATCCATTCATGGGGGACACCTGGGGAAGGCACAGAGAGCCAGGGGGCTCCGAGCAGGACTTGGCCCCCTCGGGATGACCCGGGAGCAAAGTGCCGGAGGTTTCCCTCATCCCTGACCCAGGGGCAGGACCCTCGCTCGCCCCCTGAGGGGCTCCCGAGCCCAGCCCGGGCCCGGCTCGGGTTTGGTGCTTGCCCTGGCAGCTGCGGGCGAGCAGAAGGCGAGGCCGAGGTGGCGGAGCTGTTGTTACACATTAACCGGGACAGCGGCTGCTCCTTCCTCCCTCCCGCCCGGGAACCATCGCGGGCCCCGCGCTGCCCTGGCTAATGTGTAATCCCAGGGCTCGCTGCTCCTTCCCAGCAGGATGTCCCAGTAGCCAGGCTGGCCCGGGGAGCCGGGCTGCGCGGGGAAGGGTGTTTGATGTTCTCGGCTTTTATGGATGAGCGTTTTTCCAGCGGGCCCTGGACGCTTCCGTGTGGGCACCGAGCAGCCCGAGGGACAGGAGCGCCCTGCCCAGACTGCACGGGGGCTGTTTTCCTGCTGGAAGCCGCTCGTTTTTCCTGGGAATGGCAGGAACTGGGCCGCTGGAGCTGGCGCTGCTCCCTCGGGATGCTCGGCTCAAGGCGTGGGGCGGTCGCTGCTCAGTCCCCGCACAGGAACAACCAAAATCCACCCGGACTGGCCCTTCCCCTTGGAGGAACTCGGGCTTCTGGGGGCTGTGGAGGTGCCTTTAGGGATTTGCACCTTTCTTTACCCACCCGGGCTTGAATTCCTGGGATCCAAGCCCAAGTGAGAAGCAGGAGAAGCCAGAGGGGCCGAGCGGGAATGGGATGCCGCGGTTGTGGCAAGAAAAATGCGCCCATTTCGGCTGTTTCCCTCCACCTTTTTTTTTTCCTTTTAAAATAAATTTCGATAACGCCCTTCAAGGGTTCGTTTCCTCCTTCTCTCGGCCCCTCCGGGCAAAACCCTTCTGCCCAGGAGGTAGCGCTGCTCACGTTCGCGCTAATCGGGATGCGGGATGCCGCACGCCGCCTCTGATCCAAAGTTTTCCATCAAAGGGAAAGACCCGAGCCAGGTAATGAATATCAGGAGGGTTCTGCTCTTCAAAGGCGCAGAGAAAAGTTGATTCTTTTTGAGATTAAAATAAATTGTTTAAAAAAAAAAACAAAAAAAACCCACCAAAAACCAAAAGATTGGAAGTAAAGCCGAAAGATTTCCTTATCACCGAATATTATTCTCAGTAACAGCGGGGTCTGGTTTCCTCCCCCGCCCCCCGGCAGAATGGGGGCTCACAAAACCCTGATTCGAGTGAGAGACAGAGGAGAAACTGGCTGGATTTGGGATTTTCCAGGATTTTGGGGGGCCTTGGAAAGGCTCCCGGCTGGGAGCGCGGAGAGGCTGGTTCTCGGCTTTGCTGGGAGGGCAGCGGCCTTGGCAAACCCGGCTCCGTCCCCAGGGAGCTGCTGGGAATTCCAGGGGAAACTGGGAATTCCATCGGCCTTCGATCGCTGTGCGCAGGCAAAGCAAAGCAGCAGGGAGGCCCTGAAAATGAGGAAAAAACATGGAAAAGAGGGAAAAACCAGAGCCAGCAGCACTCTGTGAGCTACACAAGAGATGCCCCCGGATCCCTGGCAGTGTCCAAGGGTTGGACGGGGCTTGG
Organism: Mohoua ochrocephala; assembly: GCA_013398855.1. Classification (NCBI taxonomy): domain Eukaryota; kingdom Metazoa; phylum Chordata; class Aves; order Passeriformes; family Acanthizidae; genus Mohoua; species Mohoua ochrocephala. Next base: position 12,015 of record VZTA01005552.1, on the reverse strand, counting down.
AGCGGCCTGGGACGGTGGGAGGTGTCCCATGGCAGGGGGGTGGCACCGGATGAGATTGAAAGGCCTTTCCGCTCTGGGATGATTCCACGAATCCCGCTCCGGCGGCAGGTTTTCCAGGGATGCAGGAATGAAGGTGAGGGGCTGCAGCTCCTGCCTGGGGATTAGCTGGGTGCTGAATGCCTGACCTGTGCTGGGCCGGGGGCAATTACCGGGCTGGGCTGGAGGCGGGAGATTCCTGGGCTTTTCCTCGCCGCCCTGAATCCATCCAGGATTCCTTCCCTCTCAGGTAACGCTCCGAACGCGGCGGGAGGAAACCGGGAGGGGCTCGGAGCCAATTTTGTGCTCTGCCTCCGTGATCTGGGCGTCGATTCCAACCTCTTTCCCGAGCCTCTCCCCCTCGTCCGGGCTCGCTGATTTCGGGATCAACGAGGACTCCCCCGGCAATGGAGAACCAATCCCGCGGGGAGGGGACCCCGCAGCCCCAGCTGCATCCTGCTGGGGGGGGGGAGCATCCCCTAATCCAAATTAACTCGGGGATCCCCTTTCTCCCGGGCTTCTGGGGCTCGGGCTGGCCCGAAAGGCAGAGGTTGGGCCGCGGGAAATAGCCGGGAGCACGCGGAGCTCCAGGGAAAACACGTGGCTGCAGGAGGGGGGAAAGCAGAGGCTCTCTGGGAATAGGGGGAGGGACTGGGGAAGCAGGAAAAGGGGTAAAATCGGGCCCTTTGGCTCCTGTTTCTCCAGCTCCCAGCAGGGTGGAGGTGCTCGATGCTTCCGCTGGGAGTGGAGGGGGGTCTGTGGATGCGGAGTCTTGGTTTTCCTTGGATATAGAGCTGATCCAAGGTCAGGGATGCTCAGGGGGCGTTCTGTCCCTAAGTGGGGCTCCCTGTGGGATGCAGGTGCTCGTTCTCCGCCCTCCCGCCTGTCCCTGAGCCAGCAAACAGGATGAAGATCATTATTTGCCAAAAACAACCCCCAAAAACCCCCAGCAGAGGCATCACCTCCCTCGCCCTCAGCGCTCACTGCCCAGGCTCGCCTTGGGTGGCCGCGTTGGTGTTCCCAGCGCTCGGAGCTGCTCCTGAGGCACACGGCCACCCCGAATCGGCCCCGAAACCCCCCCAAATTTTGGGGGCTGCAGCCCTGGCTGCTGCTTCCCACCCCTCCCCACCCCGGGGAGGTTCGTGGCTCGGTGGGAGAGGTTCGGTGGCTCGTTCTTCACGTGCTGGGCCGCCTGGAACCGCTCGCCTTGAACTCGCCGCGCTCGCTCCCGGGGCCCCGCATTGTTCTCCCGAAGGACGCCCGGGAGATGATTCCATCCAGCGCGGAGCCGATCCCGGGAGAGGATAAACGAGGAGACTCCGCGCAGCCCCCGAGGGGCCGTGAGACGGGGCAGCGCCTCGCTGAGTCCTCCTCAGCTTCGGGCAATCGAAGGGCTTGAAATAAATTCACCAACTCTCGTAAGAGCGCACAAAAAATAAAGAAGAAGAAGGGGAAAGTGAAGCGAGTGCGTCGCCGGGGCGGAAGGTGTCGAGTGAGGCGGCGTTTCCACGTTTCCATCGCGCTCGGCGAGAGAAAACAGCGCGGCGAGCCAAGGTTCCGCCTCCCTCCCTGCAAAATTCCGCCGGGAGCGCCTGGCGGTGACCCCGGAGCCGGCACGAAACTGCGGGAAAACAGGGATTGCTCCCAGGGTGACAGGTGGATTTGTCACAGCCCGGCTTTCCCATGCCCTCCGCCAAAGGAAGATTTGGGAAGGGCCTGGGGAGGCTTCCCAGCTTTCGGGGCCTCCGCAGAGGCAGAAGCCTGGAATCCTGCTGGATCCGGGGAGGGAAGTGCCTGTGGGATGAGGGAGCTGCTGGGTGCTGGGGCTCCCACCGGGGACCAGTGCGAGGCGTCCCCCGGGTNTGGATCCGGGGAGGGAAGTGCCTGGGGGATGAGGGAACTGCTGGGTGCTGGGGACCAGTCCGAGGTGTCCCCCGGGCTCCCCTGGAGGCCGGGAAGTTCTGGGTGGTTGGGGAGCCTTGGGAAAGGGAATTCCTTTTTTCTGGAGGCGGACACACAGCGACGATGCTCTCCCCAAAATAATCCCGCGGGAAGTGTTCTCCCTGGCGCTGGGGACGGGAAGAGCCGCCCGCGGGACCCTCTGTGGGTCACCCTCTGGTGGCACCGGAGCTCCCACCGGGGAAGGACGGCCGGAGAACCCGGGACGAGCTCCAGCTCGGGCGGGATGAATGAGCCGGGGCCGGAGGCGCCCAGGGCACAAAGCGGCGGCTCCTTTGTGCCTGCCCGGCTCGGAGCTCTCTCGGCATCCGCCGCGGGCTGAAGTGGCTCTTGGGCTGTTTAAAGGTTGAGTGCTGCTGCTCCGAGCGACGCGAGGCAGATCCGGTTAAATAAACACGGCGGCTTAGGGAGAAATTGAAGGTGACGCGGCAGAGCTGGAGCGGAATTTAATGCCGGCGGCCGCCTCCCGGCGCGGCTCTCCAGCCGCATCCCGCCTGGAATGGGCCGGGACACCACTCCCCGGAATGCTGGGGAGGGGGAGAGGGGGGCTCGGAGGGTGCCAGGAGCCGGGAAGGCGCTGCAGGGTGGTGCTGTGGTGGTGCTGCTGGGGACTCCTGCGCGTTTCCTGCCGTCCCCGAGCTCCGGGGGGGACCCTCCCGTGCCCTGTCACACCGCAGGGCCCTGGAAAAGCCACTTTGTGCCTTAAATCACTCCGGGCTCCGCTCTAGTGCCCGGCAGACTTGTCCGGGTGTCACTCCAGCGGGTTCCATCCTCGCCCCCCGCCAGCAGGTTGTGTCTGTGGGGCCGTGAGGGTTTGGATTTGGAGAGGGCTTTTTTTAGGGGGGTGGAGGGAGAGAGAGATTTTTTTTGGGGGGCTGCGGTCTGCTCGAGGCACGAAGCAGGTCTCCCTCCTGTTCCCCACCTTGGGAGCACGTGGAAAACCTCCCGGGGAGAGGAGAATCCCAAAGGATGGGCCAGAAGCTTCCCCTCCCTCGGCAGCGTCTCACCGCCCCTGCCCCAGGTGACAAATCCCGCTGGATTTCCCTGCGGGGAGAACTTTCCAACCCAAACATTCGATGGCGTAGAAGCAGAATTGTGTCCAGGGGGAAACTCTCCAGAGCATGGACAGGGCAGGGATAACGCCGGGAACGGCTGAGGGAGCCCGCTCTCATTCCTCGAGTGCCACCGATTCCCAGGCTGAGGAAGTGCGGGCGGAGATCTCGGCCCTTCAGGTGCCTTTGGCAGGAAAGCGGAGTTTCGGTCCATCCCAGATTCCCAGAACAGCTGCAGCGCAGGGAAAGGGAGGTTTTCATGGAATTTTGGGCTTCTCCTTCCATCCGAAGTCCACGGATCACTCCCACCTGGTGTGTGCGGCTCCTTGCCTTGTTCCAGTGTTAGCGCTGATGGATTTTGGCTTTTCCGAGCCTCGGGAATTCCGGTGTGCAGGGAAGGAGGGACCTGCAGGATTCCCTGTCGTGGGAGGGGTGGAGCCGGGGAGTTTCCCAGAGCCTCGGCAGCAGTGCCGCTAAAATTCCCGCTGAAGGAAAAGGTCGGCTGGGGCTTGGAGCGCCCTGGGACCGCGGAATCGTCCCTGCCCACGGCAGGGGGCTGCAGCGAGAGGAGCTTTCAGCCCCTTTCCGACCCAAACCCTGCTGGGATCCCGTGACAAAAGAGAGGTTTCGGTGCGCGGAGGGAAGGCCGGGGCTGGAATTGCCTCGGGAACGCGGCAGCAGAGGACGGGTGGGACGAGGAGCGGAACGCAGGGAAGGAAATGTGCGGGAAGAGGGCCCAGGCGGGCTGTGGGGTCACAGCCGATCTGTCACTGCCCGGGGACCCGCCGGCCCCACCCGCGTCACCGCTGCGGCTCCGAGGGGACAGCAAAGCCCCGCGTGGCTCAGCCCTGCTGCCACCTCACCGGGGCGACACCGGCGGCACCCCGGGGTCCCCAGCGCGGGTGGAGCGGGGCCGCAGGGCCCGGCGGGGACGGACGCGGGACCCCCCTGTCCCCCTCGGCGTGGCCGGGGGGCTCCGCGTGAGGGCTCGGGCTGTGGGGCCGCCGATGTCGCGATCTGCGCTGACACCGTGTGGCCGCTCCCCGCATCTCGCCCCGGCGCCCGGCCGAGGGGATTTCGGTCCCGACAGCCCCGGAATGTCCCCAAAGTGACCTCCGAGCGCAGGGGAGCGTCACTCGGGGGAGGCAGGAGATGGCCCTTGCCGCGCTCCCCTGAAACCTCGTGCGGGGATCCCTGCATTCCTGCATTCCTGCATCCCTGCATCCCTGCGTCCCTCAAAACGGGCCGGATTTGGGCGCTTGTAGTGGCTCCAAATGAGCCGGGTTCGGGACTTTTTGCACAGTTTTAAACCCAGCTCGGTTTAGATAAGGTATCAGAAGGGGTTTGGACTGCGGGATTAGTGGGGCCCTGGCACAGGGTGCCCAGAGGAGCTGCGGCTGCCCCCGGATCCCTGGAAGTGCCCAAGGCCGGGTTGGAGCACTCTCGGACAGTGGGGGGTGGCGTGAGATGCGCTTTAGGGTCTCTTCCACCCCAAACCATCCCGGGGGTTCCCAGCCCGGCCCACCCCTCGCTGCTCCGAGACATTTTGAACTCCCCCCGTTCCCGCCAGGCAGCTGATTTGGGAGGACAAGGACCTTTTATCTCCCCTTTGAGATAAGGGCAGGCACGAGGCTCCGGACAGGAACCCTGCCCGATGCACCCAGGGACTCTCGGAAGAAGCCCTTTCCCCTCAGCCCTTTCCAGCCGCCGGGATGTGGCAGGGGAAAAGCCCCAGCTCGGCCAGCTCGGGAGCCAAGCCGCCGGTTTGGGATGCGGGTGGATGGGGCTGGGGGCTGGAGACGGGCAGGGCTGGAAAATGAGGTTATTCCCTGATTTCCGCGGCACGAGCCCACGGATACGGGCAGGGAGATCTTCACCCAGCCGGGCAGGATTTTGGGATAAATCTCCGCCGGCCGCTCCAGGAGCCCCGGGGGGCTCTGGCTGTGCCCGGAGGGTGCCCGGCCCCTGCGGGCCCCGGGGCAGGCGCGGAGCGGAGCCGGAGGAAGCCTCGGAGCCCAGGAAAGAGCCCCAACAATGGACAATGGGGGCCATTTAAGGGACAACAAACAACTTTCTGCCCCGGGAGTTGGTCCCGCCGGAGTCACGGGGTGAGGCAGGGCATGAATGGGGGTTTGACTCGAGGGAGCCGGGCTCTGCCCCGCCGCCGCCGCCTCGGATGCTCCCCGCGTTTATTCCTTGTCACAGGATCGGGGCCGGAGGGAGAGCGGGGACAAAAGCGGCGCATTCGCTGCTGTCAAAAAAAAAAACCCCAAAACAACAACAACAACAACCCCAAACCAAACAAACCAAACCCCAAAAAAATTGCACCCTACCCCCAAAAAAACCCCAATAAAAAATTAAGAAAGGGAGAGAAAGGGCTTTAAAATAAGGCGCAGATGGGAAAATACGAATATCCCGGGACTGAACCTCTCCCAGCGAGGCTGGTTTGGAGCTGGAGAGCTGCGGAAGTGCCTTTTCCAGGGAATTCAGCGGACGCGGCAGGGTTGGGAAGCTGAAATCCGTGCCCTGTGGATTGGTGGGGGGGTGTCCGTATGCAGCGCGCCTCTGGATCGGGAGCCTTTGGGCCGGAACAAACCCTGTGGAGAAAGGCTGAGAGGGCAGAAAGTTTGGGATGAAAGAGCGGCGGGACCTCCCGTTCGCCTCCAGCCCAGCCGGGATTCTGTAGCAGCTCCGGAACAAATGGGAACACCCAAAGGGCCGAACCGAAATTGAGCGAGGGAATCACTGGGAAGGGAGAGGGGAGGGAAAAATGTGCCGGATTGGGATGGCCCCGCTTCCTCTGGGATTCGGCTTTCCAAGGATTCCAGTCTGGGGTGTCGTAGCGCGGGGTTTGATCCCACAAAGCTTTTATCCAGGGGAATCGGCACTGGGAAAGCCTTCGATGTCCAGGAGCCCCAAAATCCACTTCCCGCCCCTTTTCCCGCCCCTTTTCCCGACCTTTTTCCCGCCTTTCGGGATCTTTGGGATGACACCGCCGTGGGATGGGCCTGGATGCCGGTGGGACAATCCCGGGGTGCTCCGCGATGCCGCCAGGCCCTGGAGCCGCTTCTCCCGCAGCTGCGAGAGGTTAATGAGCGCAATTAACAGCGAACGCTCTAATTGCAGCCGCTTCGAGGGAGACTTCCCCACCACCGGTTGTGCCCGGCGCTCGGGCGGCCCTTCATTAAGAGGGAATAATTAGTCCCTGCCTCATCCAGGAGACCTCGGGGATGCAGCATTCCGGGCTGAGGGGCTCCTGGCAGATCCTGCCACTCCCTCCTCACCTGCCTGAGGCGGAGTTTGGGGTGATTTGAGCTCAAATCGGCGGATTTTGGAGGGAAATCTGCTCCAAGCGCGGCTTGTGGGCACCCACAACAAACAAAGCTTTGACGCCGCTCCGGAGCAGCAATTCCAGACGCTGGGATATTGGGATGGAGCTCTCTTCCAGGCGGAATTAGTGCCCACGCCGTCCCGGGTGACCCCGAGATGTGCCCCCAGAGTTCCACCCCCACTCCGGGTGGCACCATTCACCCGGGTTTATCTCCCCCGTGGATCCGAAGCTCTTCCCGATCCCTATCAAAGCCCTTCCCTCGCTTCCCGCATGAATAATGGATGCCGGCGCGGCTTCCCATAAATCATCGCCGTTCCCCGCGCCACGGCGGGGCTGCTTGGAGCGCGGACATCTGCATCTCAGACCCCGGAGAATCCATCTTTTCCCTTCCCTTTCTCCTGGTGGGATCACGGGCTCGCTGCCCCCAAGGGAAGGGGGACTTCAATCCCGCCCCGCGGCTTCCTTTGGTTTTGAGGCTGGAGAACGCGGGCTCCTGGCTTTTCCGCGTTGCCGGCACGTGTCCCGGTTTTTCCACGCCCGGCCGATGCCCAAGATGCTCCTGGAAAGGCCTTGGGAGGCCCGGAAGCTCTTTAATCCCTGATGGAATCCGGGGATTTCAGGGAGGTTGGGGCTGGGCGCTTCCCAGCCCCCGGGAAGGGGTTGGTGGATGCCCAAGCCACGCTTCCCTCCTTCCCCGTGGATCCATCCCTCGCCCTCGGGAGCAGCCAGGGCGCATCCACCCGCATCCCGATCTGCCTTCCGGAAGGGATTCTCCGAGGAAAAGCCGCGTCGTTCCCTTTCCAACCCATCCTTTGGGGTCTGCAGGGCGCGTTTCCCTCTCCCCGCCGGCGCCAGAGGGATTCTCCCGCTTTTCCCTTTCCCCTGGGCCCGTCTTTTATCAGAAATCTCTCGGGAAAAATCGCTCGGAAACACTCCTTTTTTTAAAAAAAAAAAAAAATTGATGGGCTTTCATTTCCTCCGCGCCGAGGAGCCCGTTCTGAAGTGTTCTCGAGGCTCCCATTGTCCCCCCCTTATCGCGGGGTCGTATCTCGCTGCAGCCCAGCCGCCGCCGCCGCCCTTCAGAGCCGCGAGTCCCTCGATACGAGGCCGCTTTCATCCAGCGCCGGCAGCTCTTGAGCGCTTCATCACCCGGAGGGAGAGCCGGGAAGCTGGGAATTGCGATCATTAGGCAATTTTTCCAGCCCTAATCTGATTTTTATAAACCGCTTCTTTCCCATTATCTGCGGGCGGAGATAAACAGCGAGCGCGTCTCCTCCGCCTGCCGGGATCCCGGCCGATAGCGGCGGAAGGGGAAAATCCCGCTCGGGATATCTCGCTGAGGGAGAGGCCTGGCTGTTTGTGTCACATTCCCGCATCCGGAGGGAATTCGGGCTGGAATTCGCCCGGCAAAAATTCCCAACGGGAATTCCCGGCTGGGGCAGGGAATGGCTGCCACCCCCCAGGTGATTTTTGGGTTTGGCGGAGCTGCGTTTGCACAGTTAAAAAGGGGGAAAAAATAGTGGGAAAAAAATAGTGGGAAGGAGGAGATGTCATTCCCAAGGGTTTTTTTGGGAATGAGCGTCCCCTTTCCCCTCGCAGCCACTCACATAATGTGGGATCCCCACAATGTGGAGGTGACGTTTCCTAGGTAAAATCTTTGGGGTTTTTTTCCTTCGCGATGGTGGAAAATCCAACCTCCCACGGTTCTTTTCCCCTCAGAAACCCGGGAGAGGCAGCCGAGCTGCTGGGACGGGGCCGGATGGAGCCGATGTGCCGCTTCGCCGATTCCCTGCTCCCGGAACGTGTGGGAACCGCGAGATCCATCGGGATTCCCAGCCCTCTCTGCCCATGTTTTGGGGTGGAAAGGTCACTGAACCCCAGCGCGGCTGGGTTTGTGGCAGGGACATCGGGGTGGGGCCTCCCAGAGCTGACCCTTTCCCCGTTTTTTTTTAAAACCAGCCCAAAATTTGCTCAGATTTGGGCAGGGTGGGGCCGCGTGTCCTTGGAATTTGGCAGAGCCTCTCCAGCCCATCCCAGGGATCAGGAGAGCTCCGGAGGTCCCAGTCCCATCCCTGTGCCCTTCCGCTCCGCTGTGGCTGTGCCTGCACGGATCCCGCTGCACCTTCCGGAGGTGAGAGGGATTTGGTGTGGTGGGAATCTCGGGAAAGCAGAGTTTGGGATCCCCGGGCTGCTCTTTAATCCCACACTCATTCCTAGGAGCGGGATTGGGATTAAACAAGGAGCGCGCTGTGTCCATCCCCTCCTCCTATGCCAGGAGGGGGAAGCACCCCCCGCTCTTCCAGCCCCCGTGGAAGGGAAGGAATGCGGAAACCTCGGTGAAATCCCCATTTTCCTCTCCCTTTCCCAAAAAAACCAGCGGAGCCTGGATGCTCCAGCCCGGCAGAGGGAGGCGGGAAGGAGGGAGGTTTGATGTCTCACTCAGCTCGGCCGCCGCCAGCCCGATCCAATAAAACCGTGTTGATCCAAAGCTTAGTCCCGGGAGCCGCTAATCCCGGGGCCGATGGCAAACAGATAACCGGGAACGCTCCTATCTCGCCCGGTTTGCTCGGGAAGACAGAGGCCGATAAGGCAGCGCAGGGTAAACACCCGGCACTGCCGCCACCACGGGAATAAATCCCAATCCCGCTCCTCTGGAAAGGCTGGAGCGGGATTTCCCTGCGCGGGGCCGAGCCCGGCGGTGCCGCGGCTCCATCCCGGGAGCCGGGAATGCCATGGGAAGATGGAGATTGCCATCTCCCGGCGCGTGGGGATGCTGCAGCGCTGCTGGGAGCGGCCGGGCCGGGCTCCATCCCATCCATCCCATGGGAGCAGCCGCATCCCACCCTCCCTGCTCCGGGAAGCTCCAATCCCCTCTCCCGGGCTGGTTTTTTGGTGCCCACCAGCTGCGGTCCTGGAGGATGCTGTGCAGGGAGAGGGAGGAGATGGGGCCAGGCGGGGACACGGATTCCATGAAATGGAGCTCTGGGAAGGCCTTGGAGAGGGAGCATCCCCCAGGGGGCAGAGGGATGAGGCTGCTCCTCACGGGATTTGGGAATTTGGGATGTGGGAGAGTCACATCCCCCAGGGCACAGCGGGATGAGGCTGCTCCTCACGGGATGAGGATTCGGGAATCTGGGATCTGGGAGGGTCACATCCCCCAGGGCACAGCGGGATGAGGCTGCTCCTCATGGGATTTGGGGATTTGGGAATTTGGGATCTGGAGCAGTCCCCGAGCTGCTGGGAAATGCCCTGCCTGTCCCTTTCTCCAGGCTGACCGTCCCCATGACTGTCGCTGTCGCTGTCCCTCGGAGGGGACAGCGGGGGACGCGTGTGGGGCAGAGCTGAGCATCCAGGTGGATCCGGGAACGCCGAACTCCGGCTCCGGACGCTTCCCCACGGATTTATCCCAGCTCGGGCAGGGCACACATTTGAGGAGCGGTGCCTGTGCGTGTGTGGGCAGGGACACGGGGACACGGGGACACGGCCGGGGTGTCCCCAGGGCTCGGACCTGTCACTTCCCGCGGCTTTAAGGCTTCCTGGGATTTGTCACGTCGGGATCCGGGCAGGGAGGCCAGGCCGGCGCTGCTCGGCGTCCCTGAGGGTCCCCGCTCCGGGCTTGTGGTGGCACCAGCTGGGAAAGGGACACCCAGAGGCGTCCTGAGGGCTGGAGCAGGGAATGGCTGGGACAGGGAATGGATGGGACAGGGAATGGCTGGAGCAGGGAATGGGGAATGGCTGGGGCAGGGAATGGCTGGGAAAGGGAATGGCTGGGACAGGGAATGGGGAATGGCTGCGAAGGGAATGGCGGGAAGGGAATAGGGAATGGCTGGGGCAAGGAATGGCTGAGGCAGGGAATGGGGAATGGCTGGGGCAGGGAATGG
>VZTA01005550.1:18276-87489 GCA_013398855.1 Mohoua ochrocephala | reverse complement strand
CCCCCCACGTGAATGCTACAGTAGCTGTACTCAAAACGCTCTAAGCGGTCTGAATTCAAATGCTTACTTAGGTTGGTTGTCATCTTGCTTGTGTTTCCTCTGAGAAAGGTGGAAAAAGATCAGGGAAAGCCGATGGCGTGACTTGCAAACTGCTTGTGCCAGTGCATTGGCATCTTGCAATACCTCAGCATTCAGGGCCAAATACTGCTGTCATTTAATAAAATGATACTTCACTTATTTGATCAGAATTCATCCAGTAACACAAAATACAGGCCTCCGTTCAAGACTACATCTGTCTCTAATTACTCTCGCAATGTATGTAGTAATTTCTGATCTATTTGTGGAAACGTTGAGAGGGATATCACGTTCCCACAGGGCTAAACCAAACTGTTTGTTAAGAGGAAAGCTGTTTGAAAGTTTATTCCTAGGTAATGAAATAAAAGCTCCAAGAAATTTAGATATAGTTCATAATATAAAAGGCAGGGGAGAAAATACTCTCTTAGACCAACCAATGTCTGGTTTCTGAGTGGAACTTCTTTACTGGCTGCCATGCGTCACTGCAGGGGCACAGTGTAAATACAGGTTGGTTATTGGAAGCTAAACCTCTTTGTAACAGAAAACTCCTGTTTGTAGTAGGAAAACCTGCTTTGGGGAACTCATCCCAACAACTTGCATTGTATCACTGTATAGCTGTGGTGCTTTTAATGCAAAAATGAAAACATCAAGCCCATTCCACTGCAGCTGTTAAATATGGATTTTTCTCCAAAGATTGTGTCAGTTGAAAAATTGCTCTTGGACAACATTTTCATTTTAGGTGAGAACCCTGCATATGAGATTGAACTCACTCTCTGCAGTTCAGTGAGTAGCAAAGGAGGGATTAAGTCCCCTGCATACCATTTAAACCCAGTAGCAATTATGTGGGATATTCAGGCCACATTTTGGGAAGCTGGGAAATACAGTTGGATTCATAGAATCAGTAAGGTTGGAAAAGACCTCTAAGATCCCTCAGGTGCGGGACTGAGTGATGGTCCTGCCGTCACAGATGAAAACATTTTAGTCTCTTTGTAACAAGTGACTTACAATTTCACTTTTTTGCTCAGAAAATGAAAGAAAATGCTCTGCAGCTGTCTCTCCCTCACAACAATTCCTGGAGGAATGGTTTGGCTCAGCTGAGGGGCAGAGGTTCTGGATTGTGAATGCCAAATAAACACCGAGAAAGCCACCAGCATCTCTTCTGGTGTAAGGCAGAGTGATGTTCTCTCAGTGATTACATCAGCTAAGGCACTGCCTGGTGTGCTGTGCTGTTCTCGGGTGTTCCCTACAGAAACAAACTGATAAGTGTATTATAAAATGGAAGTACACTTAAACCTTTATGTACAAAGGCTGAATAATTTCTGTGATACAAGGAAACACTAGGATAAGATATAAGGGCACTGCTGAAAATGTGCTTTTAAAATCATGCTTGAGAACTGTTGGCATACAATTTGGAAAAAAAAAAACCAACCAACCAAAACCACCAAGAAAGCAAATAGCACTGTCTTCATACTTAGTATCTTTAAACCAATGAGTTGCGTATGCATGTGGAGGAGACAAACCATCTAACCTAAGTATGTCATCAAGAAGGTATAGGTACTGTAAAAACGTGATCAGATGTTAAGAGGCAAGGTAATAATGCGGTAAACTTTTGCACTAGTTTTTTATTGTGATCCAGGGGTTGAACCAAAGAGCAGTGTAATTACCAGGTTGTATTTTCTTATCTAGCAGTAATTTGATTATATTTGGTGATAGCTTTCCACGTGCATGTGTGTATAAATGCAGAAAGGGGAAGGAAGGTTCTTGCGTTGTATTGCTAGGGATAGTTCTTGCAATTGTAACATATTTATGGAAGGATTTACAGTTATTTGTCAGGAATTATTTATAGATTAAACATTGTGTGTGTGGTTAGACATCGTATAACACTGTGTATTTTGTTCTAACAATTATAACATTTTGTGTTAGATTAAACACCGTGTGTGGGAGGAGCTGAGTCTGTTGGGATTTGTTTACTTGGATTACACTATAAAGATGTGTGTTTTTCATCGAAACCTAAAGCTGCTAAAGCTGTGGTGTTCATGCCTTTGGTCTCCAGTGGCTCTCAGTGAGGACCAGTAGACGTGGTGAAGTTCCAAACATGTTTTTTTAGGAAGTGAGTATATCTTTGCATGAAGTGCAGTCTTCTAGCTGGAAATCCCAAGGGATTCTCGTCTTCTTTACTGGGCTCTCAAGAGTAAATATGAAATTTGAGGCCTTTGGCAAGATAGCAGAACCCCAGCAAACCATGTGGGCAGGATTCATGATGCAGATGGTTGTCCTTTCATTTTCTGCACTAGCCCTAAATTAGAAAGGTCCCTGTAGTTTGTTATTCAGAGGAGTTGTCTTAACTGTTGGGTAGAAAATCAGAAAGTCTATGTTTGCGCAATTTATAGTGTGCTAGAAATATACCATGCCAACAAGTAATGGCTAGCAGATGTGGTTTTCAGGCCACTTGGTTCTTCAAATCACTTTGCCTACTTCAGTTCTGTTAATTGACTGGTGAAATAAAAAACTTTAAGCGATGGAAGCCATGGTCCATTGCCCTGATCATTTTCTTGATTGATAGGAACAGTATAGGGATTCTCTTTGGGATCAGTATAGGAATTCCAAAGTTATTCCATCATTTTTAAAGTAATTTGGACAAAAATGCCAATTCTTGCAATTCCTGTAAATCCTGCAAATCTTGCATTTGTTTATAAAACATCTTCCTATACTGGTATATTTTTATGTTGTTTAATGTGAGAAAAGTAAATACTTGATGAATACACTAGCAAAATTTCCAGTGATGCATTTCATTGGAAGCATAACCAAAAAAGTATGAGTGAGGTGGAGCATAAAGGACCAGAAGGAACAAAAATTTACAGATTAAATTGGCCACCTGAAATTAAATATCTGGATAACATGAAACTGAGGAATACCACAAGAGGACAGTAAAGTCGAGGTGATTTTTAAAAAAAAAAAAATTGCTGTATTTGCGTTGTTAGTTTCCTAGTTTATGTATTGCTTTTCATTTACAACATCTAGAGAAGATCTCCCATACAAGGGTAGGAATGTAATGTGTATGCACAGAATGAATAGTGCATTGGGCCCTCCACTACTTTTGGACACTTGTGTGTTGCAAATGCGGAAAGAAGTTGGAGACTGTTGCCTAAGGGTTTACATCAGTGATTTCAGTGGAAGCTGGAGAAATGCATTAATGAATGATGCTGTGAGATGTTCAGTGTATCTCTGGGCACACTAGGAAAGTGAGTCTGTGCCCAGCACTTATTGAAGTGCTCGTGTTCCATTGGGCTGTGATGAAAAACAGTCCCGCAGTTCCGCTTTCTTCATCTTGTCTTGAAGGAGAGGTGAGAGCACCTGGCACTTTCATGGATGTGCACGGCCATTGCTGGAGCTGTTTGCCTGCCTCTGCAGTCAGCTAGTGCTGATGAAATCTGGCCCTGAATGTATAAATACTCTTAAAGGCAAACAAGCACTGCCCTAGTGCTTCATGAGTTGTCAGAACTCCTGCAGTCTGGTGTTCTGCCACCTTGTTCTGCTGAGGTTTATTTGTCATTCTAGTCCCCCTTACTTGCATGCGTGTAAATGCTGTGCAGTTTAAAAACACCTGACTTTATCCAACTACTCCTAGTCTGGGCTTTCTTTTCTGACAGCATTTGAACCTATTAATCAGTTTATGTGTGTCATTCTGCAGAACGATGATACATGGAAGGTCTGAGTGCTCACAGCATGCTTTAAGTCTTGTCTGTGCTGGTACATAAAATACAGTGATGATTGTTGCCTGAATTGCATTAAAATGCCGTTCAAGTTCTGTGTTACAACACTATGCTTGTGGGTTTTTTTGGCTAAAACCAGATTTGCACAACTTCTCTTTTTATTTAATGTATTCCCTTTTTTACTATCCCGGTGGCTTTTAATCAAAAGGGGAGGTGGTTTTGTGGTTCTTTAAAAGGGAGGCAGCTGAAGGTAAACATCCCATTCTGATTTAAAATACCCAGTTACTGTACTAGAGACTAGGACTAGGACTTCATGTCTTTTCCAAATGCTAAATGAGATTTTCTTACTGTTAGGAACAGATTTCCAAGTATTTATGCCTATATAAAAGAGTTATTTTTCTTTTACTTCTGATGTGTTGATAAATACCTGTTCTCTGGAAGTGCTTGTTTAATAATAAAACACGTGAAGAAAATTAATATGTCAATGAAGCAGCCTATCTTCTTTTTTGTAAGGGACTAATAAAATTCTTTTGAAATATTCCCAGTAGATTTTCTTGGATTCACTGAGAATATTTTCATTGTTAAATAGTTAAAAATTTTTAAGAGCATCTCTGTGTACACATGAATCAGCACTTCAAACATTATTTTAAGATTGAACCTTTGACTCAGCGGCACAGTTATTACTCTTCAGACAATGCCAGCTGGAGTAATAACCTTATTTTGGTTTCTCGGAAGTCAGCTAGGTGGGTCTCCAGTTACCCATGGCAACGCCGTCATCCAATTCTGGAGGATATGATCATTATGTGCATAAGTTTAGTTGATAAGTCATTGTAAAGCTGCTTTCCTTAGATATAGTAGCACTTGCAATAGTCATTGTGGTGCTTACTTGGAAGGAGTGACTCATTTCTCTTTTCTGTCAGCCAGGCCAGGTGATCGAATAATGGCAGGGGGTTTATTAAGATGGTAACGTCAAGACATCTAGGAAGAACATTTTCTTTCATAGCATGTTAAAGATGAATATTGGGAATTTTCTTCATAGTACAAAGTAGCTACTTCATAACAACTGCAGTGTAAGTTTCAGGATTTGTTACGGTTTTGGTTGGTTTGTTTGTTTTCATTTTACCTGGACCATCAAAATTTTGCTCTAGGGATAGGCATGTGTATGAACTAATATGCCCGTGTGTCAGGCACACGCAGAACAGTGTCGGTGGTCTGAAAGCTCTTTGCTTGGTTTTGTTAGCTGAAAAGGATGCTGTTGTTGTGTGTAAGAAAATTGTGGAAATAATTGAAAGCAGTATTTTGGAAACAATACTGAAATAGCAGAATCAGTACTAATACTGCCTTACTGCTGCTAAGTAAGTAGCATTACTTACTTTGTAATAGCTCTATCAGAGGTCTTAGGTGTGCAAATGCAGATTATTTTCTAGTTTTAGTAGCAAAACAAAAATTTTGATCCCTAGAAATGTCTCTTCATCTGCCACCTGATTTTAGAAGCACATAATATGTAAACGTTTTTACTGGTATGAACAATCTGTCAAGAGCTGTACTTGATGCAGATGAATCAGGGTTATAGAAGTTGGAAGAAAGAAAAACTTAAAAGCCTTCTCTTACTCTGTTTTCTGAGGCAGAGTTGCTCTGAACTGTGCCAGACTGCAGCATCTGCACACCAGCTGTAGTGTGCCCAGCTGTACCTCAAGTGCAGCATCATCAGCCAAGCTTTTTTCTTTGCCATTTCCCAGCAGACTCAGACTCACTGAGAATGCAGAAGTAAAAGGATTGTCATCTTCCAGGGAAATTGTGGATTAGGTACAGTTAAAAGGGCTAGAGCATCCATGGCTGTGACTGTGCTAGTAATTGAAAAAGCCAAGGATTTTTTCCTTGGCTTTCGAAGACAAGTAGCATGGTCCAGCCACACCTATATGGCTAAAATCCCTTCTCTCCCTAGCAAGGCAGACTTCTCCGTACCGCTTTGAAGGCCAGGCTCCAGTGTCCTCTGGAGTGTGCTTCTTCTGCATCTAGTAGAGTGCTGAAAGCTGAAACCATTCTTCAAAGTGCACCAGTAGCTGAGTGAGAAGTCCTGTCGATAGGTCTGGGCTTTTACTTGCCTAGTCGAGGTACCACTGTTGTGACCAGGACATGGCCTGTGACAGGTTGCATTTTTCCTGGAGTATGTGCAGCTAGTTTTTTGGCGCTGCTTACCTTGCTGCAGCTCTTATCAGAAGATAGGGTCTATGGGTGGCCTTGATTTACAATGCTATCGTTACTTAATTGCAGCAGCACTAAACACGTGTACTTTTACCTTTTCCTAACTCATCAGTTTTGCCATATAGAAAAACAAAGTGATTCCGGCACTGTGAACAAATTTAAACTATTGTAGAATTTCTAATTGTTTAATTATACAAGAAGCCATTTTTTATGCTTGTTGCAGAAATCATAAGATTGCAATAATGAAAGTACCTTTTTTGTGAGTAAACTACATATATTTTAAAAGACGAAATCAGTCTTGATTATATTCTCCAGTCTTCAGTACTGAATGTTGATTTCTGTTGTGGGCTGCTGTTATTCTGATCATTCGGGTCTGTAATTGAAGTAGAAATGGTCTATAATTCTTAGGGGTGGCATACCAAAAGTTTCTAAGTAGGTTGCCCTGCGGTTGGGTGTAGTTTGGGACAGCATATGTTGTCTTACACTGCAGAATTATAGGCCATATGAAGCTTGCTTATTTACAGTAACGTGCACACTGCCAAGGCACATGTGTTTAAGGAGTCACAAATAGCTGTGTGAAGAATTGTAAGGCTGTTGAAGACATCAGTTACATTGGGAAAGAGGCATTTCTTTCGGCTAGGATATGTGCACTCCCATGAAGGCCAATGATTTGAACAAATACTAAAATGATAAATTTCTGAAATAATTTAGTGAGTTTTAATAGTCATAGAGTTGTACTGGAGTTAATTTTGAAAAAAAAAAAACATTTCAAAGAGTTTCTGCAATTTATACAAACAAATTTTATAATAAAGGGCCACTTAGTAAATGTCCTTGTTTGTTGTTCTTGGCATGCAGATATTTCTAGATCCGTTTATATACATATAGCATGTAGTGTTGAACAACAAGGACATACCCTTAAATATGGAATTTTATCAGAACATTATTGTTTTGCTCCCATCTTTAGAATGAAGCAGTAATTTAATGAAGAACTTTAAAAGCATGTTCTTGGCTAGTGGAAGCCACTATGGTCCTCCCTGCTGCTGATAAGGAAAAGTGGCATCCTTGCTTGTGTTGCTGAATAAGGTGCCTGGACAAAGAGGTGAATGTTGGCGTTCCAAGAGGAGTCTGCTCCATGTTTTCTGTCTAGGTCACAGTCTCTGGCATCCAGGGCTTATTCTTTTGTTTTATATAGTGGCTGTAATGTAAAAGATAGAGGAGAATTATGAAATGGGTTCATGTTAAAGTGAATTTTACTTCTGGTTCTTACTGAAGTGTTTTTTCCTTTTAAAGATGACATTGCGATTCTCACCAAGTTCAAGCCATCGCGGTCAGAAGGTATCGTACTAACCCTTGTTTTGCCTTCCTCCCTTTTGTCTGTGTCCTCTATCCTTTTTTTTTTTTTTCTGCTGGGAGCCTCTTGGAAATCCGACTTCAGTTAATGTGAGTCATTGGTATCACGTATGAGCCAAGCCTTTTGCAATGGGATTTGCAAGTCAATTGTTGGCTATCTGTTGGCAGCTCTCCTGGTTAGATCTAACTGCGCATTTCCATTCCTGGTGCTTGGTGCAGTTCTGGGATGGGGGCCTCTTTACACCTTCCTACATGATTTGGGCGTGCATTGCTTGTGCTGCTCATGTTCAGGAATCTGATTACATGTTTTACAGGGAGTGAACATACTGAGTGTGTTGTACTTTTCAGTTAATGTGTGTTTTGCGTTCTCTTTTTACCTTCTCGTGTGCTGCTCTAGGGTTATTCAAGTTTATTTCAGTGGAACAGAGATATCAAGAGGATTTCCTTCTACAAGTTGCATATGTAATCAGCTATGGTACTAGGAAAGCATTTAAAATGTGGAACTCTGAATTATATTTGTTCTGAGGTTAGACTTTCACAACTACAGAGAGGATAAAATCCAGAAAAAACCCCACACAAGGGCTGTTATAGGCCATTGAATCAATTCAAGTTCCCTCAGCAGCATAGAAAATTGAATGTTCCTGCTGCAGGGACAAGGTGCCAGACCGTTCCTGGCCTGGAACTGGAGAGTTGTGTGACAAAATGTTTGGGCTTTCTGCTCCTGGGCCCTGGGCTCATACCTTTGGCCAAGTCTGCAGTAGCCACCTGCCTCCTGGGGCTTTAGGCAGGACAGGTAGCAGAGCGTGGTGGGAATGCTCCCATTCTTTATCCTGGTGTTCAGATTGTATCTACTAATACAGGGTTTCCAGGTGTAGTTTGCTTTAGCAGAATAGCATGCAACAGTGTTAAATGTCTTGGCATTCAGAAACTTATTTGTTATATTTTACATGCCATTGCCTGGTTTCTCATCATATGTACAGTTATAAATTACAGAGACCATTTTCTGTAAGTGAACTTAGAAAGAAAAAAAAATTGTAGGAAACAAAATGCTCTCAAGCTGTACTTAAGTAGCTTATATATTTTTGAAGAACCATCCTGCCTGGATGCAATTTTGACGTCAAAGTAGGCTTGTTTTGTTGGCAGAAATAGTCTAACTGTAGTTGTCTTGACAGTGGTCCAGTGTAAGTCTGTCCAGTCTAAGCTATACTCAGCAATGCTTCCTTAATGGAGAAAGAAGTAAGATGAATCCTCTTTTCTGAAAGAAAGAGACACTATTTTTAGGTGTATGGTCTCGATTTTGATCAGCTGTTTTCAAAACTGCTTATCCTTTTCCATTGGTGGTGGAGTGATTTAGATGGCTGAATTAAGAAACTGATCTGCCTAATCAGCAGAGAGATGGTTGTTTACAAAAACTTCTTGGAGGAGGAGCCTAGCTTATGGGCTCAGAGTTGTTCTCCAGAGGAAACTGGTGACAGTGTAAGTTCAGAGGCACAAACCCAGCCAGTGTCTTACTCCAGTTTAAGATTATGAAGGTACTAAATAGGTTTTTCCCTTCAGCATTAACATTTTAGTAACAGTGTCTTTGGTGAAATGACTTTATTTGTGGGTAAGTCATGTTGGAGTTCACTACTGTCGTTAAAATGAAGGCAGGGTGTTTTGTTTGGTTTGTTTTATCGTCGTTTTGGAGCTGGGTTTTTTTAGGTTTTGTTTGGTTGTTTTTTAAACAAGAAGCTTAGTAATTAAGTTCATATTACTGTTACTGTTATTACTGTTGTCATATCTCCATTACTCGGGCATTTGTAATCTTGAGGTTATGCATCATTGACCCCTTAGCAAAAAAAAAAGACCCTAATTTGATTTCTAGCAAACACTTCCATAGGTAATTGAACTTCCGTAACCGAGGGAGCAAAGCTCTGGGTGTGAGACCCTCTTAGACCTAGCAGATATTTGAGACAAGAAAGATACGTGATGACAACAGATTTTTTTTTTTTTTGTCACAGTTAAAAATATGTTTCTGTGAATGCAAGGTTACACCAAGGTAGTACAGACTGAGTATATTGTGTCTTGCAGCCTTTTTTCCCCTCCAAAGAACAATTCTTGAAGATTTTATGTATTATGAGTATTACGAGCATTATTTTCCATCTTTTGCTTGTTCATAGTTCCATGCCTTCACGGTCCACATCATTTTCAGACACAACAATGTTTTTAAAAAAGGAATGTATTTATGTGAATCTCCTTTTCAATGTTCCTTAGGGGATGAATGCAACGGACCTTTAAGTGAAACTATTTCCACTGCAGGATCAGAAATCCCAAGCAGCTCTGAGGTAAGGTACGGTATGAATGGTGTTAGTTAATGTACTACTTGGCAGGAAGGAAGAAGAATGGTTTCTGTGAAAAAGACAGTTAGTTATCAAAACTTGTATTTCTTTTTAGATTGTCTTTTACCTCCTTTTTATCCATGTAAAAATTTTCTTCCTGTGTTGTTTTGAAAGAGCAAGACCATGAATATGACATGACACTCACTGGGTCACTAACCAGTGTTAGTGCTGCAACACAGTAGTGGTAGAAAACAGTATGAGCTTAATGGTGTTCCCTGTATCAGTCTTGAAATGAGAATCACACGGTCTTTAAGGGTTTTGACAACTGGAAAAACATACTGTTTCTGCACAAACCAAACACTTTGTTTTGTGCTGTGTATCATATTGCTGGCTTGCTGGGGAAATCAAGGCTCGCTAGAGTTCCACTGCTCTAGGAACCTTGTGACAGTGCAGCAAGATTCATGAGAAAGCAAATGAAGATTTGAGTTACTAGACTACCTCATCATGTGCAATTTGAAAAGGATCATCAGCTATAAATTTTTTCACAGTACCTCATTGCTTAATATGTACAGTACACAATGTCTTGAAGAGGTAGCAGTGTGTGGCCAGTATTCAGTTGAGAAACTGGTTCAAAATGAATATTGAAAATACGTGATCTTTACGTTGGTATTTTATTTTCATTCCTGTTGTCTGATTTCTTTTTAATGTTGTTACATGCTTAGAGGAAGATAGGAAGTTTTAGATAGGAAAAGAAACAGCTATTCTGTCGAAGTAGAGTCTCATACTGGCCATGAGCACTGATCAGAAATGATGTCTGTTGAATTGAATGTTGAAAAACTGCAGCTGTTCTGCTGAGCTTCTTAAAAGTAAAACATGTCCTCAACGTCCTCTAAGGGCCAAATCTGGAGATGGTCACACGGAGACAGAACTCAGAAGGGCTTCCTAGATTACACAGATCTTTGTCTTCTCAGAGCATGCAGCCATATCATCCCAATGTTTTCATAAATTTACCAGTTCCATTTTAAAACTTGTTCATATGTTCACCCTATTCCCTTCTGAATCTATTGTAGGAGTTGTAATGATCTTTTTCTTCAGGAAAATTTTCAGTGAACAGCCATATCAAATGCTTCACTGAACAAAAGGCATCATACCATGATAAGCTGATTCTGAGCTACTTACTAGTGTCTCTGAGGGGATGGAGATGACCTATTTCACCAAAGCTTGGAAGAAGTCACTTCATGACTTAGGATGTATGAAAAGGCAGGAAACATGGGAGAAAGAGTGCAATGTGTGTCATATGTGAGAGACATGGGATTTGAACCTTGCTTGGAGGATGAAAGGTTCATGATGGGGTGGGAAAGTAGGAGGCTTTGATCTTCAGCACATTCTTGTCTGGGAAAAATATATCTGGTTATCCTCTCAAAAATCTCTCCTTGGTAACTTCATGCAGCCTTTTCTCTTGTTTTCTACTTACATGTTTCCTTACATAATTATTTTTCTTCATACTTTGTTATTAAATATCGCAAAGTATTGTCATATTAGCAATATCAGCAAGTAGTTGATAACTTGGGGTTTTTGTTTTGTAGTTTTCATTGCTCCCTCTGAGACAGCTTGTTTGGCCTTAGTTTGTTTCTGCAGATCAGCTGGTTATCTGATGTTTGCTTACCTTTAAGTTAGTGCTTTTCTGTGCTTTGCCCTATCCTACACAATGAACCCTAACACATTGTCATTTTTCTGATTTTTGCTTTCTGTGCATTAGCCAGACAGAAAGTTACAGAGTTACTCTTCTTGCCCGGTTTCACACTCTCTTATCAGCCATGACAGGCTTAGTTCTTGATGATTAATGTCCTAGAATTCAGGTTAAGTCTGTATTTAATAGTTTTTCTCTTAATTAATTGCAATAATAAGATAGCCCCTAATATTTATGGAATTTTTTTTCATATAATGCTAATCTTTTGTCTTCGTGTGTTGTCACAGCTTCAGTTGTCTTCTGTATAAACTGGAAGAATTTATTTTCCTTCAGTTCTTTGCTAGGTTGCCTTTAACATCTTTGATGCATTCCTGTAGGAATTCAGCAGGGTCTTCCGTCCCAGCATGGTTTCTCCTCCTTTCACCAAGGCCCTTTTGAGCTCAGGTCAATATGCTTTGTTCTTGTTTGGACAGGTAGCACATTTCTCTGTTAATGATTTTACCTCTGTGATAGGTTGGTAATTTTCTTGTCACTTAACAATGTTTCTGCAGTTAAAAAATATGAACATTTGGAATGCCTAAACCAATTTAAGTAAAGTAATTTTAAAACAGAAATGGAATTAATGAAGAAAAACACTGGGAAGGAGTTAAATGAACTTGCATTCAGGTCACTACTTCATTATGCTCGGGCTGTCTTTTCTTTTGGAAGAGGAAAAACATAACATCTAGCATCAGTATGCTTCTGTTCAGCAGCACAGAAAAAAAAGCTAAGGCCTTATTGTTGATTTAGCAACAGAGGAGGGAAAAAACAAATCTAGATTTAATATGGAGAATAGAAACATTACCCATCCATAATTCAGCGGTTGGGGTTTTTTTTCCTTTCTTTTGTAATCTGCAAAGGAATATGTGATTTGGATGTAAGGAATGATGCAAGTAAAACAAAAAGTGAAGAACAGTCTGTAGTGAAGCCTGCCAGCTTATATACGAAAGTTGGATGAAGTCCAGGACTCAAAAAGCATTGGAGCACCAATCAGTGGTGCATTTTGGTCCTTGATGATTTTGCATTCTTGCCTATCTCACCCTGGATTTTTTCCTGTTTTTTTTTTAAACTGCTTCTTCTTGAGTCTCCTTATTTTTCTTGTTCTTTGATCTCCTACAGGGACAAAAGAAATAAGATCACTCGGACTTCATCAGCTTTTTATATTCCAAGACTTATAGCATAAATCATTTCTAGATGCTTTGTCATGCAGGGAGGCAAGGAGATGTTTTCCACAAACAGCAGACTGGAGAAGAGGGAGAAAAAGGGATATAATGGGAATATTTTCAAAAAAGTGCCGCAATGGGGACTGCTTCACATTATGTCCTTGTTAAATCAGTAATACACAGACTTCTGTTAGGGATGGGCAACTGCGTTAAGCGAATCCCTGCATAGAATCTACCCGAATCTGTCTTTATGGAGTTCTTGTTCCAAGAAATACAGAAATGCCTCTGAAAGCCCTTTCAAACAAATTGGAAAGTGAGTGAAATAAAACCTGAGAATTTGTTTTCCTCTATGCTTTCTATTTGTGCGGAGAGTGCACTGGAAAAATATACAATGGTGTGTCTGCTCAGGGATTGCAATTAGTTGTTCAGGTTACTAAGTAAACGAAGATGAAACACACTGACAAAATGGAGGTCCTGTGCCTAAGAGGAAAGAAGATCACTCAATTAAGATTGGAAGAAAGGTTAAAAAATTGAATTTGTATTACATTTTCAAATAGTAAAAGTTCAGGCAATTCAAATGGGATACATGTGAAATTAGTACAGCTTTTGTGCAAAATTGAATCAGCGGTTTGTAGTTTATCAGCATCTGTAGAGGTCCAGCTAGACAGCGGACTGTTTGTTATTCCAGTTAAGAAGTACAAGGTGATTTAAATTGTTTGCTTGGTATGCATATGGACTCCGCCTCATAAAAGGCAGGTGACTGCCCTACTCTCTGAGTAAGACTGCAGGAACTGTGCCCTATTCTACCTGTAAGGAGGTAGGAACTGATTTTGCACAGTTATACATTAAATCTTTACCTTTCTGTTAATTTCACACCAGTGAAAAGCTTACTAAAAATTCCTGTTAATCCAGATTTTCCGTAATGTAACTTGATCATAAGAGAATCTGAGAACAAGCTGTCTTTATTTAAGCCAGGTTAGCAGAAGTAAATTGGCAGAGCGCCGTCGAATTTATTAAAGCAAGGCATTTTACCACAGTTAGGGCTTGACTGATAGATTATTTTCTTTTTTTCAGAGCAGCAGGTGCTGCAGGTGTTCCAAATTAATTGGTTGAGGTTTTTTCTGAAGAAACACCATCATAATGCGCATTACTTTTCATGCTTGCTTGTTTTTCAATTGAGACTGGTGGATCTTCAAGTAGAGAAACATAAAATACCATTATTAACATTGCAAAGATGAACCACATTGGTTTCAAAATCTAGAAAGAAGTACAAAAAGACTTCTTCCAAGTCTAACAAAAGCACATGAGGGCTATTTTGGGGAGAGCCAGAGTGCATTAAAGACTTAAGAGAGTGGATTCCAGAGTAAGAGGGACCAGCCCAACACTGCTGCCACAACTGCCAACCTTCTCGGTTTTCATCTCAACAAAGTTGGATTATTTGAGTTGATTCTTGTTTTGCATGTCATGTATTACCAACATTGGAGCCCCTTTGTGCTGTACACAGACTTCGGCATATCGTGAAAAAGCGATGTGTTTCTATCAGAGAACTTGAAATGTGCAGGAGAAGGTGTGAGCACCAGTTTAAAAATAGTTAATCCTAATGACTTGAGCTAATTAATTTCTGACAGTTATACTGAGCAGGGTAAGATCCCATGACTAACAGGAAAGCATTTCACAGAAAGCACAGGAATGTACAAAGGCCTCTGCCAGCTGTGTGTCTTCACCTCACAGCTTAGTGTTTCACTAAATGTATTAAAATTTTGTCTCTGAGTGAAGCAGTGTGGGCAGTGAAGACCAGTGGGTGGCTAAAGCCTCTATTTGCTTCTAACCATGGAGGAGGTGGTGTGCAGTGGGTGGGAGGAGTACGGGATGGAGAGGGTGGATAAAAGCAGGTGGAAGGGTACCAGCATGGGTGGGGGGCAATGTGTGCCATGGACAGGTCAGGAGCCATTGGGCAGCATTTAAAAGCAAGGCTGTGCTTTCATCGATGTTCAGTTTATACAATACTTTACATGGCAAGTATTTACATTGTATAATTGGAGAAAAACTTTCCACTCAAGCGTCTCAGCCCTTAGTTCTCTACTAAAAGTGCAAGTTTTTGCAATAGCATCAGTGACAGGGGGATTAGACTTCTAAACCCAGTCCAGACTATCTTACGGTAAGAGCACAGTGCAGCTATTTATATTTGCAGTGTTTCTCAGGGGGATTCCTTGCCAAAAAACAGATCAATCTTTCTGTTTATCTTACTGCATTCTGAAAAGGGCGTTTTTGACTTACTTAGATAAGCAAATACCCAGAAATGGCATCATTAAGAAAGAATGTAAAGATGTGTGTTTGTATTACTTGATGTGTAACCAGGACAGGAATGGATCTCAGTGGTTTCTCTCAAGAAAAATTGTAATAAAAGTGAAAAATATTATTTAAAAAATAATAAACAGTACTTTATGAAAATTGGATTTAGGGTAATAAACTTTCTGAAATTTTACAACTCTAAACCAGTAAATGATACTACAATAATAGAATGCTGTTAGTATTCCGCTTCTATTGAAAGTTAATTTAATTCCACAGAGAACTGTTGCGTTTTCATAATGGATATGCACTGTTTGGTTCCACTGTTTAAATCTGTCTGTGGTTTGTGTTCAAAGCACACAAAAGCAAAACAAAACAAAAGTGTGATAAGTTATCGACTAACAGAAGTAGATATTGAGAAACTGCTGAGGTACTGTAAACCAGTATTCATTCCGATAGCAGCACCTGATCTCAAAATCCATCGCTGCTGCAAGGCCACAGTGATGGGCCAGGACCCCAGAGAGCTGATGGCCATGTGTGTAGGATGGCTGTGCTCTGCAGAGGCCTCTGCTCTTGATGTTGCTGTCATGCCTGTGTGGAGTCTGGCCTGAGGATGTTGCAGCAGCCTCCACACCAACATACAGGAAAACAGTGAGCGCCCAGGTCTTGACCAATTCAAATCAGGGTATGGCCTCACTGGGTGTGGGTCAGAACTGGAAGCTGGGAAACCCTCACTAGTGTCATTAGGCGTAACTGCAATTACTGGTACCAATTTACCTTGTCTACACTGTGAGATTAAGGATCCTTGCATTTGTTTTCATTCTGTGTACACGGTATAATTTCAGTTTGTATTTAAAAAATAGCCAAGTAAGGGGCAGCACATTTGTTCCGAATGCAAGCACAGCCATCTATGCTGTGTACATTTTCTCTCTTTGATATCAAAATAAATAAGAGTACTGTTAACAGTGGTTCGTCATCAGTTTATAAATGGTGATTTGTACCAACTTGTTTAGACTGTACTTTTTCTAATGGAAATGATGAGAAACACTGTTTAACTCTTATCAAAAATTGTAATTATTAATGCTTAAAAATCAGTATGGACCATGTAAAAGTTGGTGGTGTAGGCTAGAGACCAAGTTCCTCTGAGGCAGTAGAAGTTGGTTTAAACTCTGACTATCTCGACCGAAAATCCATCTGTCACTCAGAAGAGCTTTTCAGCAGCTTAAACCAGGAACTGCACTGTTTCTTCTGAATTAGCCTTTAGTTTTAAAGCATCCTTTGCATCATCGCTAACAACATTATGTTTTTCCCGCAATGCCACTGGCAGGGCCTAAACAGCACTGAGACTACTTTACTCATCCCTGAACATCAAGTGGTAAGCAGTAAGAAGTATTCATGCTTCCTTGCATGAATTTGTGTGGCGTCTTCTATTATAGTATGCCAAAACGTCCCTCACCAGAAAATTTTCCAGTTTCAAGGATGCCATCCTTCTAAAAACCATTTTTTTCTAGCTTATAAAAATGAATGTGGTTTTGCATTTATTCCTAGTGACGACTTAAAAGATAAATGAAGCAAATCAAAAGAATAATAGACAAAATTGAAAAGTTAAGATTGGTGGAGAAAACTGGAAAGTTTGCTTTTTTATCATTGTTTTGGTTTGATGGGATGTAGGATGTATTCTGACTCTGGTGTTATTAACAAATGTGGGATTCCTTTTTACCATGATGGCCTGAGGGCTCTGTGAGTCAGC
The DNA here is from genome assembly GCA_013398855.1 of Mohoua ochrocephala. Lineage (NCBI taxonomy): Eukaryota > Metazoa > Chordata > Aves > Passeriformes > Acanthizidae > Mohoua > Mohoua ochrocephala. Next base: position 70,897 of record VZTA01005550.1, on the reverse strand, counting down.
ATGATACTTTAAGATGTTTTAAAGAGCAAGAAACAAACACTGACATGATTCGAAATATGTTGCCTCTTTTTTTTTATTGTAGTAAATAATAAGGAAAGGTTCAGAATAGCCACTTACTGAAATTCACAGACAAGATAACCATATAAATTCTCAAATATATCCGAAAACTTAAAATAATCATTATTGTTTTATGGAGAAAAAGTACAAAAAGTCATTTAAAATAACTGAAGAAGTACATGCTGAGGTGTATTAAAACTGTCTGCTTGCTTACTTTGGGCTCTGGTGTCTTCCATTAACACGTACGCTCTCCTAGCTTACTTTTTATTTTTCTTTGTTCTGTTCTTGTCTAATATATTCTTTTATCCAGAGGGGCTTTTTATGTGCATTTATATTTCAGTGCAAGTATCTTGGTGTCTTACACTGCTTTGAAATGCATGTTTTCAAGCTTTCAAATTTTAACGTGGTTCAGAATTGAAACATGAGTGAAGGTGAAAAAAGCAGCTTGCAAGTTTTAGCTACAAGAAATACATGGGATTTTGTCTCTTTGAATGGGAAAGGTTATAGTTTTGTGTGCAGCCTTATAGCCTGCATGAAGTATAACTGGAAATTGGGATGGGTGGTGTTAAGAGTGTTGTTAATACACATCTTAAAGTGAGTCAGCTCTTCAGTTGCGTGGATTCCTTCAAGGAAGAATAATGACGAGAACTTCATGAAAGGGGACTCTGGTAAAATGGGAACTGAGTGCATAAACCAGAAATTTGCCATTTTGATTTTCCAGAGAGTACCTGTACATTTGTGTATGTTCTGTAAATGTATTTCCAGGAACATTTTACTTTTGGAAATACATCATATAATTTAGATAGGTATTTATAAAGTTATGTTTAAGTTCATATCTATGTATAAATAGATATATATTCATATTGAGCATAGCAGCACTTAAATCCATGTGTTTTTCCTCTAGCATGTTTTAATGAAAGGAGGAGTATGTAAATATTCCATGCAAACTGGGGATCTAAATGAACGCGACAACTTTGGTTTTAAGCCATTGAATGTTTTCTACTCTTTCAGTTGTGGAGGCTTTTCTTGTATTTTGATTCAGCTTTCAAAACTTATATTTTTGTCCATTTCTGTATTCTGAAAGTTTTTGTGCCATGGATTGCTAATACATAAATTACCTAGTTGCATTTTAATGTAGTTCTTTGGGGTTTTTAGACTGTCTGTTTTAAATCTAACTTGCCTGTATGATTATCAAAGGTATGCAGTTAATAAAATAAATATTTTGTTTGTAGACCGTATCTAGTAAGCCAGCAAAAGGTTGCAAATTAATTTAATGTTTTAATTTCAGGTATGTTTTTTGCCTGGTAATGTAGGACTATGATAATGTAATTCCTTGATGTGCTGATGGGGATCATAAAAACCATTCCATGGTATTAATGTAACCTCTCATCTTTCCTGTTAGTCACAGCCAGAGGTGCTTCCCTGTACTCTAGCTAATGAAGCTAATGGGTTCCTCCACCTCCCATTGGTATTGGTTACTGCTTTGTTACTGAAAATGGTGCTCTAAACCACCTTCCCACAAAAAAGATACAAGATGCAAAAGCAGAAGGGGAAGGGTGCTCAGCTCTGAACCTGCAGTCCCAGCTCTGTGGGGTTGGACACTTGGGAAACCTTGAGGCCCGAGGCATTGAATTTGGGAAGGGTGTTTCTGAACATAGGCCCTTAAGGAACTTGCAGTTTTCTGACTGAATAATAATCTGAAAAGTATTGCTCTAGGACAAGTTTCCTTGTCTTTGAAGCAGGGACATAGAGAGGGCTGGGATATTTAGTAGCAGAGTGTATTTGGAAGAAGCTCCATGATGAGAGCTGTGCTAAGTGCCCTGTAAAGACACATTTCCTGTTGGGTAGCTAACCAGAAATGGAAATCCCTCAGAGTCTCATAAAAACATATGGGATTAAATAATTCAGGTATAATCTGCAAAACATATTTGTTTTTTGGGTACTGTGATACCACTAACCCATGAAGGGGTAGCTGCCCACACTGCCCAAGGCCCACTGTCAGTGTGCCAGGGTGGGCAGGTGAGGCCGCAGCAACATTTAGCACAGTGCCCGTGGCTCAGCTTCAGCCCGCAGTCATTTCTCTGAAGCACTCTGTGCCAGTGTTAGTGGTTGCTGCCACTTCCAGCAGCTGCTTTACGGTCTGCAGCTCACCGTGCCCGGCTGTTTGCCTTGGCCCTGGAGAAGTGTCTCAGAGGCACCTGTGGAGCGGGGCGGCCAAGGACTCCTCAGCAAGCATTCGGCAGCACTGGCGAGTCTTGGTGGATCTGAATGTCGTGTGGGGCTGCCAGCCAGCATTTACACACTGTGCCCAAACCAGTCTGGGCAGAACCATGGGCTCTTGTAGCCTTACTTCATCTTGAGCTGTGCTTTGTTTCCCTACTGACCTCTCGGTCTCTCCTGTCACCTGTCCAGTTGAGTCGGGGTTTCCTTCTGCAGGGCTTTGGATTGTGTCTGAGGTGAGGATTGCAAGTCTAGGTACTTGGAGGGTTGTTTGGTTGGACATGGTCCAATACCCCAGCCTCTGCTGGGTGTCTAGACAGAAATCATCAAATATAGGATAACTGTAACTATTGATGTAATACATACCATATGAATCCTGTAAGTTTGCACTTATGTAGCCACATGAAAAGAAAATTTAACTCTTCATGATAGACCATTACAGCATTCAATTAGCACATCTGTCTGCAAGCTGTGAGGTCACTTAGTTCTTAGAGAGATAAGATAACTAGACTATTGAGGCGGGAAAGCTGTTACAGGATAACAGGAGGGCAGTATTTGTTTTTCGAACAGGTGATTTTTGTAAACTTGCTTTGTAGTTGATGGATTTATTCAAATTTTTGAAAGCCCTGGTAAATGCTGAATGTTTGCAGTAACATGATTTCATAGAATCCTACAGTGAACTTGAATTGCAAGGGACCTCTGGATGGCCAACTTCCTACTCAAGGCAAGGCTGGCTTCAAAATTGCATCAGGTTGCACAGTCCTGGCCTAGCTTAATCAGGCTGTGTGGTCTCTGAGGATGGAGATTATGCAGTCACTCTGGGCAATCTGTTGTACCCATTCCCACTCAACCACAGCCTCACATCCAGTAGGAATTTCTCCTGTTGTGACTTGTGGTTGTTGCTTCTTGAGTTTTCACCATATGCCTCAGGGCTCCATCTCTTCTGTAGTTCCTCACTGGGTGTAACTTAATTACTAAAAAGCTTCAGCTTGCTATCTGTGCTGTGTTGGCAAGTTTTAATTTGGTTGCTTGTATTGTGGGAGGAACACATTTCAGAATGTTTTCTGTGATGAAAATAATATGCGACATTTAATAACTGCAGGTTGTCCAGGATCATTGACTGCATTCATGCAGTTCTGGAAGGAGCTGTTAAGAAATAAGATGTACAAATCCACAGTGTTTAATGATTCACTGATAGATTCAGTGCAAATTACAAACGTTTTATATATGTTAAACTTGTAGGTGTGCATGTATGCACAAATCTTCATGAATATGCAAGACTGATCTTGTTCTCCTTGTGAAATTCAAATGCAGCAAAATGGAAAGGAATAATTTATGGGTTTAATAAGCAGGCCTGTCACTATCCACAGCGAATAATCCTATGTACAGAAGGAGAAGGAAGTGATAAGTATTCCCCTTCTAAAAGCAGATCTGACAATGACTACTGCATCTTCTTAAATTGATAGTCAGACCTTTAATTGCTGAGGGTTCTGATACAGCCTAGAAAAGGACCAAATTTTGATGGCAATAAAGATAAAATATTTCTTCAATTGTATTGAACAATCTAATTATAACTATGCAACCCATACAATTTGGGGTGCTCCTTCAGCAGGAGCTTTTTTTTTGAAGTAAGTATTGCTTGTTGTTTTATTTCTTTGTGTATATGAATTTAGTTCACTAGAACAATTTCTTTGCTTATGAAGTCACTGTCTTTTTTAATCAGTGGCTGAGGTGGGTTTTTTTAGGGCAATTACTGACATTGGAAGTTGCTAGAATGCACTTTGGGGCTCACTTACTGTGATGCTGAGTAATTACAGTACTGTTGATTCCATACAGATGTTAGTATGGTTCTATGCACTATGTTAATTTGATTAACTTAGTATCTAAACTGTTGCAGTTTGCATGTAGTCACAATTATATTTGCAAAGACCTAAACCTGTAAGTACAAAATAGAACAGAAAAATGCTTTTTCTTTTCTGCTATTGGATTCCACGATTTTTGTGAGCCTTTTAATCATGCAAGATGATGTACTGCATTTGGAAGCAAAAGCATTTCTGAGGTAGCTGTCCTGAGTTCAGTCGTACAAAGTAGTCTGATTGATCTGCTGTAAATATTTCTCAAGGAGATAAACAGCAAAAAACCTTAACAGAATTGCTGAAGAGGGAAGACAAAGAACAGATGGCACCATTTTCAGGAAATAATTTCTTTTAGCTTTTTTTGTGCTGCATTGATTTGCAACAGTGTTCTGTAGCTCCCCAAGGGCTAGGATAGCTTCAGGAACACAGGAATTCTCCGTAATGCATGGCTGCTTCAAGCATCTGATTTCAGCAGTTACCAGTGTGTCTAATGAAGATGCATAAAGTTGTGCAACACTATGGAACAATAGGATTTTCAGTTATTTATTTTCAGCCTATTTAAAGATAAACATATGAATTATGTGGATATTATTACTTGTAGTTTTGTCGGCTCTGGAATTACATGGTTGCCATTTGTCTTTTTACGTCCTAATGGGTCCAACCTATCACAAGTATAACAGAAACATGCGTGCGCTATGCATGAGCCAGTGTTTTGGTACCTTTGCTCTATACTCAAAACCACTTTCTTACTGCTCTTTTTAAAATCTGCTTAAGTATCCAAACGATGGCAATTAGTATTATAGGAGTCATTATCTTAAAACATATTTTTACTGTCCAAACAGATTCCAGCTCAGCTTTGCCTTTAATAAAAAATACATGATAGTCATATTATTTGCGGGCGCTTGTGTTTTTCTGATGGCTGGAGGCTTTTCCTAGCTTTAAAGGACATGGATTTCTTGCTCACTGTAGTTGGGGTGTATGCGCTTGAAGCATTTGGTTCTTGTAGAGAAACAGTGGGCCTGCTAACTACTTGTTGGTTATTCCAGCAGAGTGGAAGGAAGTATAATCTGTTCCTGAAGCGACGTCTCAGGGTAAAGCAGTGATGAATGCTATTGCAAGTGGCTTGGATGGCTGCAGTAATAACATGCTTCACTGTGTGACGCCTTTTGTTAACTGGGAGCAAGGTTCACAGTTATAAATAAGTATTCTGTGCTTTCTCAGGGAGCACATGCATCCTTGCATGGTATGAGAGGGAAAAGACAGAGACATAATCCTGAATTATTCTGTTTTGTTCCTACTCTAATAAAATAAAAGCCCAATTCAGCCCTATACAAATTCACTTTTGCTGATAGGTGTGGTTGAAAAAATAACACCAGCCTTCCTCAGCACAGAGTTACATTTAAACTAGAATATTAGCTTCTATGGAGAGCACTTTGCTGTATGTCTTGTACATGATTTGATAGAGCTGAATATTGATATGATAATAAATAATATTACCTAATATGAGTTAACTTCCCTAGGAGAGTGGGGTTACAGTCTTTTATTTGCCTAACATTAATTAGTAGTGAAAAAGGTGGATATTGTTACTAAGACATTCTGGCATGCTGGTAGATTAAAATATGACCTTTAATAGATCGATTGAAATACTAATTACCCAGTTACATTGATATCATTAGGTGTAATTTTTTTTCCCCATGTAAGTAAATACTCAATTTTGAAACATCACCCCTGTATTTTTGTGAGCTGTTTTTATATGTGGTCATTGCTGGGACATATGTCTCTGTGGTGGTTGATTTAGTGAATCTTGTTATGTAGAGGAAAATGCATGGAATTTACATTTTGCTACCTGCTTCAAGTATTCACAAGTATCGCTACACTAACATATATATATTTATACTTCTGTACCGGTTATTTACATGTAATGCTTGCGGACATATGCAGTTAATTTTGAAATTATTTAAACTAGATGTAGCCCTTGTTAAAACTTGCCCAAGTGTATCTTCAGCTGTAAAGAAACTGAAGAAGTATGGGGAAACTTCTTTGCCTTCTGTTGTGCTTTGGAGAAACAGCAATGCTTGTTTTTTTATTCACATGCTTGTATCTTCTACAGATTGATAAAAGACATCAAAGCAAAGATTCTATTTTCTTCAGGGATGGTGTCAGGAGAATTGATTTTGTTCTCTCCTATGTGGATGATCTTAATAAGGAATGGGAAAAAAAGTTGGTAAGTTTGTCTTTTTTAAGTCCTCCTAATTTTTATTTATAATAAGCTGAATATCAGTTACTAACCCTTTCAGATCAATAGACTCATCCGGAATAGAATTTAGCTAAACATTTTATAGCTATGCGAAAAGCAATTCCATGTATGGAAATTTCTGTGTAATTTACTGCTTTGTGTCAGGACCCAGTTTTATTAGATTTTTGTGTCTATGTTTATTGAATTGATCACTTTTCGTCACTTAGGCTGATCAGTATTTTATACAATTGAGCAAAGTAATCCAAATTATTTGGCTTCTTCATTTAACAGTCTAGATGAGACTTTGGAGAGATATTTGTAAATACTTGTATCTGTAAATGCTTTCAAATGAAGGAAGATTCTTCTAAATAAGCAAAGATCATCCAAACAAGATTTAGCAATAACTGTTTTTTCACACCCTTTGACTGTAGATAGAGGAGAAATACATTCTTAGCTCCAAGACTCAATGCAGTTTTCCGTTAATACTTTTGAGACTCTTTTCTTAATATATACTCTGAGTAACACAAACACAGCATGTCCTCTTGGAGCTTTTCCCTGTGTTTGACTTAGTCTCTGCATACGTGTATTCGTTCTTCTAGAAGAATATTTAAAGTGGCTTTGATGAGAGCCCTCCTATGTAAGAGAGCACAAGAAAAAACTTTCTCTAAAATGCCAGTTAGTGATTATCCCTGAACTTGCCAGCAAGACCCAGTTGCCTGAATGGTAATAGTAGGTCAGATGGATTCAGTTAATGACACCTGTTTGTTACATGCTCACACTGACACTTGAGGTCTAACTTGGCTAACACATAAATTCAAGCTGTATAAAAAGTCCAGTATAAAGAGATGACAAATTTTATATAAAGCACAATATTTTTAAAAAATCAGGATTTCAGTTTTTTGTCTCTGTATTCACTGCCTTCTTTCAGAGTCAGGAGAGGTTACATTTACAAACTAGTCTCTCCAATATATAACTCCAAAGTTTATTCACGATCAAAAAAATTTTAAAAAGGAGAGAGCAAAGAAACTTCATTCTCAAGTAATCATATTATTCTGAAAGATAAGGGCATCTGAAAAAAATTAATTATACCAATGCTCATGACAAAATCATGGTCAAAACTACTCGTCTGTGAAGCAAAGAACAGTTACCATCTATATCTTGTCATATTAAAGTATTTCATAGTTAAAAATTCACATTTCCTTTGGAAAAATACTGCAAGATTGGGCTGTTAAAAAAAAATGCATTTTGCCTTCATTCTTTTATGAAGGAAATACTGTTTTCATTAAGAACTTAGGCTGCCTGTCCTTGCATCCAAGTACAATCCAGTGTAGAACACAGCCCCTGCATCTTACTCTTGTTACCTTAAAAAATCCAAGAATTTGTCATGTCTCTGTTTGATGCTTTTCCCAGATTAAGCATCTCCATCAGCTTTGCTCAGCTAGCCACATTCCAAATATTTTATTGGGAGACCAGGTTATTCGATAGCTATGGTACCATAGGTTTGTATACAAGCATACTTTTTCAAACTCAGCCTGACCTTTTGTCAGGCTGTACTCCTAGCTAGATGCTTTCTTCTCCCATGAAGCAAAATGCATTTTAAAAAGAAGGAAGAGAACACCACTCAGTGAAGAGAGAAGAAAGATACCAATGCAAAATTTGTCAAAGCAACTCTTAAACTTTTCCATTAGTCATACTTGAATTATTTAAAACGAGGGAAGAAATTAATACTATTTAGGTAATGTTTCAGGTGGGAAGGAAAATGAGTCAGATGGTCAGTCTAGTCGCTCACTCATACTGTGTGCAGCAGTTTCCTTCTCATTGCTTTGTGGGTCATTAGCGGGTAGTAGGAATCTTTGCCAGACCAGAGTCCGTGTCCAAGGGTGTCATTATTGACTGAAGGATTCACATGGGAAAAAGCCCAAGAGTTAGTAGCTAATATTGTACTTCCTCTGAGGTAAAAATGCACTTCTTAGGAAGTTTGCAAAAGGCCTAAACATCCACATTAATTAAATCTTGTACGATCTAATTCTGTGTATGTCTGTTCCTTGCAAAAGAGTTTATGGCCCCATGGAGGAAGGTCAGTGGCCCTGTAGATTAGCTCTGTGGTCACTGGATGAACAGGCATGGAGATACCAAATTTTTTTACACAGTTCCTGGGACATCTGCATTGGCCCTATAATTATGTTCAGCATAGATCTTTATGCAGTTAGTATGTCCATAAATTAGTGCAGACTTCTTAGCATACAAGTACTGTTGTCTTTGCAGTAACAAGATTTAAATATTGATGAACTGAAGCCTCTGGAATTTGTCTGACATACACTGTACTTGCTATTGTACAGTTATCATAGAAAGAAATGTTTCTTTTATGGTAGTACAAATGATACAGTAAAATGGAGCAGCTAAGAATAGAAGTGTTCATAGGAAGAGAATAACAGTGACAAAGGGTTTTGTTTCCTTGTCTCAAGGAAACAGCTTTATTCTGCATTTCTAAGAATGGGATAAATAACTTCTTTGTGTGTTTCAACATAGCCTTGATACAGATGTAAGAGACAGTCTGTTCATCTTCTCCCTTAGTTTCATGCAGAACAACTTTTAACTTTTTTGATATTCCCAGATACATTCCAGCTTCAATGCTGTTTTGAACTTGCCTTCTATAAGCTATATGAATAAATCCAAACCACAAAGTTCTCTGAACAAAAATTAGGATTGCAATTTTGTGAGACAATGCTTTCTATTACTCCTTAAAGCCTCCAGCACAGAAGTGGAAATATTTCACCACCATATGAAATGTATGTGAACATGAAAAAATAAATAGAATTTATACAAACATCTAACAAAGTATTGATGTATGACTAGGACATAGTCTTTATTGTCCATAAGTATATTTCTTCACAAGAACTACAGAGCATTAGGACTCAGGGATCTCTGTGCAAAGTAACTCACTCCTGTGTTGACTAGAAGCAAAGTCCCCCTGTCCCCAGTGGGGTACAGAGATACAGAAGGAAATTTTATCTAGTTCCTTTCCCAGTTTTCATCATCTCAGGCAGAAACTTCTGCTTTCTTAGAGGTACCAGCTAGGCCAGAGTTAGGGAGCCATGGGCAGCAAGTGTCAGATACTTATTGCTGCTATTACCCCTGTTAGCAGCTGCATCCCCGGGTCTGCAGGAGTGGCCGAAAGCTAGGCTCAATCCGAACTGGGCACCTCTCCACGCAGCTTCGCAAAAGTTTGGCTGGTAGTTGCAGAAGGAATCACAGCATATCCTGCATTGGAAGAGACCCACAACAATCATCAAGTCCAATGAGTCAGCAGTGCCCTGGCAGCCAGGAAGACCAATCCTGTCCTAGGGTGCATCAGGCCCAGCATTGCCAGCCGGGCAAGGGATGGGATTGTTCTGCTGTGCTCTGAGCTGGGGCAGCCTCACCTTGAGTGCTGGGGCAGTTTTGGGTGCCACAATAGAAAAAAAGACGGAGGTTGAGAGACTGTCCAAAAGAAGGCCATGGGGCTGGTGACGGGCCTTGAGGGGGAAGCCTTATAAGAGGGAGCTGAGGGCATTTGGTTTGTTCAGCATGGAGAAGAGGAGACTGAGGAGAAACCTCATCACAGTCTACAATTTTCTTGTGAGGGAAAGAGGAGGGAGAAGTACCAATCTTTTCTCTCTGAGACCAGTGACAGGAGCCAAAGGAATGGCATGAAGGTGAGTTAGGGGAGGTTTAGGTTGGGTATTAGGAACTAAAGGTTTTTCACCCAGAGGGTGGCTGGGCACTGGAACAGGCTCCCCAGTGAAGTGGTCACAGCACCAAGCCTGGCAGAGTTCAAGAAGCATTTGGACAATGCTTTCAGGCACATGGTGTGATTCTTGGGGTGTCTTGTGCAGAGCCGAGAGTTCATAGAATCACAGAATCACAGAATCATAGAATATGCTGAGTTGGAAGGGACACCAGGAGTTGGACCTGCATTGTTACCCGTTGTTGTTACACAAGAGGTTTAACCTGTTGTTATCACAATCAGGTTTATAGAAGTTGTCTCTCTTCCATAGGTACCTGATCATGCAGTGTTGCATTTGCATTGGGCATAATAGTACTGCTGGACTTTGGATCTTGCTTTGTTAATCTTATCGGGATGGTTCATTACAGCCCAGCATGTGTTAGATGATAAAGTTAGTCTGTGCTTATCCCACATTATGTGAGATATCCACATAATATGGTGGATGTAATGACTTACAGAGCTTCCCTCGTCCCTCTCTGACTGCTGAGTGGCATCTATAGCAGAGTCAGAAATATATGCAACAGATATAGCTTATTAGGTTTGGGGCAGTAAGCTTAAAATTCTAACAGGTACACATTAAAAACAACCAGCTCTGGCCCAAGGATACGTTTTGTCCATTTTAAGCCTTTGACGATGACATGAAGAAATCCAGTATTTGGCAAAAAAAGGGGGAGGAATTTTTTTTTTTTTGCGGCAGATTGATTTCCTTTTAAAAATATTTTTCCCATTAAGTGGAAAGTACAGTAGTACATTGCATGGGTTTCAGGAGGGGGCTTATGGGAGAAGAGCAAGGTGGTAAGAGGAGCATAATTTCTATCAGAGCACTGCAGTTTATCACACTAAGTGTATTGTAAGGAAAGTAAGTTGGGGCCAGACCCTTTTGCTCTGTCTGTTCCTGAGCTGCCCAGCTGGAGAGAAGCTGTCTGGTGGCAGAGAGCTCTCTGAGCTGACTTGCTTGGCTCTCTTCCAGTGTTTGCTGGGGAAAGAATACACACCAGTGTGCTTTGTTAGGAGAAAAGGTAATCTAAAGTAGCATTGGATACTAGGCTTGAACGTCAGCTTTTCTGTAGCATTTTAACATGCATTCTTAAATCACCTTTTAATTGTGTCGTTCTCTATCTGATTGTCATGTCAGCCAACCGGAGTTCTCTGGCATGTTTATACAGGTGCATATAGGCAGGTTTGTAGGAAAAATAGTGCATAGAATTGCTTTTGCCCCCAGCATGTGCTAGAACTCAGGAGTTATCATATTCACAAGTTTATATAGTCCAGTGTCTAATTTAATATCTAGTAATATTTGGCAAAATCAGATGTGACACATAAAAATAAGAGGCCGCTAACACAGGAAGTCGCATCAGTACGTCTTAGGGTATATTTGAGGCCTATTCTTCAGCCTGTATTCATTTGTCTGAGTAGTTTATGCAAACTGAAATGCAGAAATGGCAGTCTGCTCCTCACAGACATGCAGGAAAATAAAACTGGCTGGAAATGATGGTGTTTTGGGTTTTTTTAAAATATGTTTGAAAACTGTCATTTAAGACTTTTCGATAGAAGAAACATTAGACAGCATGGCAGGGTTTATCCAGAAATAAATTTGTAGTCTAGCTTGTGCATTTTAAAGAGGGTAGGGCTCAATATTTGGCTTAATTTATTGTTACTCTGGCAGTTCTTCAGCAAATTTTATGTAATTAAGAGGAAATTAATGCAGTCTCTCAATAGGAGAAAAAATTATACAGAGAAGGAGAGGAAGAAAATGTTCTTACTTAAAGACACCACCTAGGAATTACTTTGCAAAATACAGGGTTCAAGAAGAGGATCAAGCTCACACAGGTCATGCAGCCACCACACACTGCCACGGGCAGGTTTGTTATCTCTGCATGAAGTCCATGCTGACTTTATGCAAGGTAAGCAAAGCACATGTGGTGATTTGCTGGTCTTATCTAGTTTTATAGTGATGATTGTGAAATACTGTTTGAATTGTCTGTAATCAGTACTTGAATATCTGTATCAGGTGTAATTGTATAACTGGTAAATAGATGAGACTGTCAGTCTTCCACGTGCTTCCAGAATTTTTTTTTTTGGTCATTCTCTTGGAAATATAGCTAAACTTGAACAGACACACACCCCAAGCACCAGCGTCCCGAAGCCAGAAGTGCTCAAGACACAAGACATCAGTTGCTTCTCTGTTGACCCAGATAGCACAGAACAAGCCTTTTCCTACCCAGTAGGTGTCCTGTGGCTAACCGGTGCAATTCCTGATGTGTTCCCATCACAAAGCTGCCCCTCACTCCAAAGTGGCTGGGTTTTGTCTGCTTGCTTTTAGAAGGTCACATAGTGTTAAGGGGTTGTCATCAGGGCAGTTGAGAGTAGTGAAACCTAGTGAGTCATGGGTGAGTGATCAATTAGTTGCTAACTTCATCAGTTACTAAAGTGTCTTTGTTTCTCTTCAGGAAAGGAGAAAAGAATTTGAGAGCAACCTGCAAAAGGCTGGTTTGGAGCTAGAAACAGAAGACAAGAAGGTAAAAAAAAAAAATTAGGACCAAAGGACTAGACCCGGAAATTAATAAACCACTTTGTTTCTTTGAGAAAAGTTATGAGTTATGCTCGTGGATTTCAGTGGATGGTGACTAATTTTGGAGAAAAAAGATGAATATGTTTATTTGAGTCCTTTTTCCAGATACATTGATAAGAGTTGTGGAAGCAGAATAATTTTGATTCAAGAGGAAGCTTTTGCTTTCATAACAAGAAGAAGGCAAAATAGCTGTGATTTGATTTAAATCCACATAAATGGGAAGTATGCTTACAGCTGATTTTAATCCCACCTAACAATGAGTAACAAGTTTGGAAGGCAATGAATGGATTAGTTATGCCCACTGGATGTTGTAATTATGAGGAAGGACCCTGGTGTGACAACTTGAGGATGTTTGATTAGTGGTGCTGTTTGGTGTAATAACTGGAGAACATGCGATTTTGACTGCTGCAGTCAGCGTGCCAGAGGCTGAGTTGAGTAAAATAACTCTTGATGAAGTTCAGACTCTGTAACATCCATAGGTAGGGAATTCACTGAGCAATGTTAAAAACCCTTCTGCTGTGAATTCAGAGCAACACTAGAAGAACATACATGTTACGTGAGGACTATGACAAGATTGAATATATATACACACACACACACAAACACACAGAGGAAGTCATTCTATTCCCCCCTCCTTCTTTATTTTTAAATCCTTCAAAAATATGTAAAAGGCAATACATTTTGTATAAAAAATATGCCCATAAATCTTGCAATAAAGCACAGTTTGGTCTAATGTCTGATTTAACTTTTCTGGAGCAGGAATCTGAAGATGGAAAGATTTTTTTTGTGAAGATCCATGCGCCGTGGGAGGTTCTGATCACATATGCAGAAGTGCTGAACATTAAAGTTCCCATCAAGGAAAACGACATTCCCTCCACGGTGGAGAACCCCCTGGACTGTGTGCTTTTCCCACTCAGGCTGCCTGAGAAGGTGATGCACCCTGAACCGGATTATTTCACGGCACCATTCAGCAAGGACAAGCAGGAGCTGTACCTCATTAATGATGAGAGCACTTTCTTCTCACCATCCATGAGAAACAGAATAGTACGTATGTGAATTTGGCTACTTACGTTTACATGTAGATTTACACGGCCCCATCAGAATATTCATGCAAGGAGGGGGTGAGTATAGAAACTGTGGTAACTGAGGTAAATACAGAGATGCCTGGGTACCTGTGCATCTTGCTTAGGAATATGGAATAATATTTGTTGGAACAGATCTTCTGGATGTCTACAAGGCAATTGTGCCCTCAGTGTTCTTATACGGGATAAGGCCTTCTGAAGAAATACTTTTTGCTTTTGCGTGTTGTTCCTGCAGATTATGCACAGTGCACATCCATTATAGGTTTCTATTAAATGGCCTTAAAATAGGAGAGGTCTGAAATTCTCATCCTTGAATCTCAGGTTAATTATATTCTTACACGTTGCCCATATGGAACAGAAGAAGGGAAGAAAAAATTTGGGATTAAGAGACTGCTAAACAATGGCACCTATACAGCTGCATATCCTCTTCATGATGTAAGTATTTTAGCTTTCTGCTTCCTTGAGCATTTCTCAGTGTTTGCACTGTTTTACCTACTGTGACATTTGCTGTTCCAGGAGATATGAAAATATACTCAAACCTTTCAGTTTGTCTCAGTAATTGATTCTGTTTTATAACACACAAGACATATCTGTCAGCCCTACCGTTTGGCTTTTATGTGCTGAAATGTTTCCTCCTGTGGATGAGTTTTTAGAATACGTGTCAGTCACATCATTTCTTTAGAGACTTATTCCATCATATTCCTGTAATGTTGATGACACGGACCATGCAGTAGTACCTTAGATTATAGCAAGGAATGAATACCTACAGTAGATGCATACGTTCAGCAGTATGTGTCTATGGGGTATGCGCACACACATACTGTAGTTACACCGTGGTGCACGCTACCCGTGGTTAGAGAAAAACTCCTGGGATCATACCATTTTAGGACTGAAGTCAGATGAGTTGCCTGAACCCTGTAGTTCAGTGTGGAATCGTCACTTGTCCGTCTCCCAGTGAGCTTTGGGGAGCAAACACTGGAAATGTGGTAAGGATAGTAAATACTGTGTTTAGTCTTGCTGCGAGGTCAGTTTTTAATATGACACATGTGGATTTAGTCCTAAAATTCTATGGAGAAAACAAGATGGGTTACAATGTTTTACATGGGTTTTTTCCCTTTAAATTTCTTTTCCTCCTAAATGTTGTGTTTAATTTGTTGTTTAAATCTTAAATTCTCTCCTCGTTTTTCGTGCTTATTTCAGATGTCACAATGGTTTAATGAACTTAACTTGCTTATTTATAGCTCTGAATTCTACCATAAGACATTTTTAAATACTGTATATAGATTTATATTTTCAAGTGTTTGAAATGGTTTTTTTTTCCCCGTAGAAAATAAAAATAAATGAGCGAGTGGACGTTCCTTAGGTTTTCAGGAGGAAAGTTTGGCTGACTAGGATCTAGAATGCTAGTCTAGGCTGGGAAGTACTTGATACTGTTGGGACTACCAAAACCTCAGACAGCAAAAAGCAAGAATCTCTTCTATACAACTACAGCCAACTATAAATGCTAAGAAATCTTATGAAAAAATTCTAAAACTTGTTAGACTGAAAAATCTTTGTCTAAAAATAATTATTTAATCTTTTAGAATATTTTCGAAATGCAAACTTCCGGTTGCTTAAATTTCTATTAGTCGCTTTCTATTTAGAAACCAATTTTCATGATTTTCTTTGTTTTTGAGAGACATTCAGAAAAAAGGAAAACCAAGATCACAAACTGAATAATTGACACAGCCAAATATTTCTAGAAGCAGAGTTCTGTGGCAAAAAATAAAATTACAAGAGCTGTCAGAAACTGTGGTTATTTTACACAGTTTAACTTCTCGGAAAGTGATGAAGTTCCAAAATTTTCTTAGTATTTGACAGTTAAGATACCTGATGATGACAAACGGCACAGTCTTAAGAGGGATGCATCATCATTACTGTTTGTCTCTTTCAATGTAGTATTTGAGCCTGTCGATGAGGTGTTTTCCCCTTACTCTGATTTGCTCGCAGTGCCAGTACTGGAAAAAGGCAAACGACCCAAACTGTGACAGTGAGAGGTACACGCTCTACATGGAGTGGGCCCGTTTCTTGCGCTTCTACAAAGAGCAGCCTTTGGACCTTATCAGGTGAAATACTGCCTGGGGGTTGTTATGTTTCCTTGGTTTTCACTGTAATACAGTGTATATTCATTTGTAACTTGATCCTGCTAGGAAATTTTTACCACTTTTAAGATCCAATGAGAACTGGATATTAATTGGGCACTATGTCCTGGGAGGACATGACACAGCTTTCTACTGAGAACTGGAAAAATGCCTTATCTCAAATCAAGCCTCTTTCCATCTAGCCAGTCCTCCTGCGGTCAGGTATTTTACAGCTAATTCAGCTGCAAAGAAACACATACATAGAATATCTCAGTTTTTTTTAATCGATCTCTGCAAAAAAATTGTTAAAGATTTATTTGAAATGTTGAAATTTCAACACAGACTTGAAAAAATACTGATAAAATCAGTTTGGAAGCTTGATTCTTAGTTCTAACCCCAAATTTAAACTGACTTAAGATCTCTTTGATTCAGCCGATATGATACAACAGAATGTTGCTTTGTTCACAGGTTACAGTTCCCTGTTTGTAACACAAGTGGTTGTATTTCTGTGGATTACCTATTTGTTTTAACCATATGGTCAGAGCTGTTGTGCTGTTTCATTTGTGTAACTCCTTGGAAAAATCAGAAAGGAAATCTTCACTTACACTGTCCTGTAGAAAAGAGAAAGTGATTTTAAAGTTAGACTTTCTGCTAGGAGGAAAAAAGGGACAAAAGAGGCCATATATCCTGATCATTCACCTTGTTCGTGCTGCTTGAGTAACTTCTCATGGCCAGCTTCAGACCTCATTTTCCACAGTACTTCAATGTACTTACTCTTCTGTTAAAAGGGAATTTTGCCAAGTATTTATCTTTTACTCTGGCCAGTTTGCTCTATTACAGGTTTAAATTTTGCTTTGTGTTCCTGTTAATTGCATTTTTTTTTTTTTTGTATTCAGAAAGTACTATGGTGAGAAGATTGGAATCTATTTTGCCTGGCTAGGATTTTACACCGAGATGTTATTCCTTGCAGCAGTTGTTGGCTTAATCTGTTTTCTTTATGGCTTGTTTACAATGGATGAAAATATGAGCAGGTGAGTATAATGTTGAAAATTTCCTGGGCAAAAGCTAAGCAATGTGAAAATTTTATTCTTGCAAAAAAAATTTTATTCTTGTTACTTAGTAGGTAACAAGCTTTTAAAGCTTGTCAGAGCAGACAAATTTGTTCTTCAGCTGTCTTTATTGACAGAAAAGGTGGTGGACCACTAATGCAGAACTTGTGACTATCAATTAGTAAGACTCAACTTGTGGGTGAAAAGCAATATTTTGTTGGCCATAGCCTTCTGTATTGGAGAACCTCCAATATGTGAAGTCCTAAGAGTACCCCTTAGATCTCTCAAAATTGTTTAGGTGTTTATTGTTGCCTTCAGCTTGTCTATTTAATGTATCTTGCAGAGCAGTCTGACCTTTTTGTGTAGGTCATCGTTTGTACTGACCAAAAGCATAAGTAAAACAGATCAGCATGGTTCTCCCATCAAACAGGGATCCAGTATCTTAGAAGCCATAGTTTGGGGTTTTTTTTAAATAAGCATAGTATTTGTTTTATCAGAAGTCCAAAGATTTATTGTGTTCAGTGATTGGGGTTGGGGAGAGGAAAAGAGGATTGACTTTTCATTGCTCACTGTTTTCTATAAGAAGGCTTCCATCAAATTTTGAGTTTTAACCATAAAAGATGAGTAACAGGTTAAAATTCTCATCTATTCTGTTGAATAATGTAATTTCGAGACTTGTATTTTAGCTAGGTCAAGAATTCATCTGGGAATACTGCTATACATATTGAGATTTCTCTGGATACTGAAGGACTATCATAGGATTGTAAACTTCACCCACTGTCATTAATTTGAAGTAGCAAATTTTACTGCCATTATCAAAGCTGAAGTGGTATCTCTGCTTTTAGAAAAGGTGTTTTGATGTCATTGCTAACCTGATGAGAAATAACACGGTTTATATCTTGCCTGAAAGCAGTGCACGTGCAGTACAGCTCCTGACAGACTCCTGATGCATTGCCGGTAGAGCCCAAAAGCCCGTACCGAGGGAATTGTTAATTCTACTCCTTGTAGCAGCTGCTTCATTCTTAGATTGCCCTGACCAGCCACTGGTTAACACCAGTGAATGTGACAAGACGTGGCATCTTTGCTGTGAAGCTTCAAAATGTTGAGCTTCAAACACATGAAGCTCCTATTTATTTTTTTAAATAAATTTCATATAACAGCTTTTAAGATGCTGTGGAAACACATACTTTACAATGTTTTCCTCCTTAGCAAAGAAATCTGTGACCCTGCAATTGGAGGAGAGATCATCATGTGCCCACTTTGTGACCGAGAGTGTGAATACTGGAGACTAAACACCACCTGTGAGTCCTCACAGGTCTGTATCTGGTTCTGCAGCCACTTGTCGTTTTTGTTCGTCCTGAAAACCGTCTCGGTACTGACCTGTTCCTGGGTATTCTGTTGCAGTATTCCCATTTGTTTGACAACGTGGCAACTCTTTTTTTTGCCATTTTCATGGGCATATGGGGTGAGTACATTTGATAAGTTTTATGTCAAGCAATAAGGAGATCTCGGCCAAGCTGCCGAGGGACACTGGAGGAAGTGGGAAGAAGGGGAATAAAGGCTTCACCTTAGTATCCTGCCTCAGATGCAAAAGCGATGAAAGAGTGAAAATAATTTAAAGTTACAGAGGAATTGTGACTTAAAAAAACCCAAAGAAAATCCAGCAGGCGTCTAGGATACCATAAGAAGATCATAAGCATTGTGTGCTCTTAACTGCTAACGTTTGATTCTTTCCTTAGTGACCAGAGGGGTCCAGCCTTATGCAGCCTGTATAAGAATCCTCTCTGCTAAGCCCTGCACATCATCAGTGTCCCTATGAGGGAGTGGGGAGCTTTGTGTCCCCTCTGGATGGTGGTCCATCACTGCCACTCTATTAGCTGTACTTTTGGGACGAGAAAATTCATTGGGTTCTGCTCCAGTGAACTTCATACATTGTAGTATATTTTGATGATGTAGAAACAGGTGGATTTCTGGCCTCTATAATCATAGTTTCACACCAATGATACTTCTTCAGACTTTTAAGATCATATTGTGTTGAATACATGTTCTTTTCTTCAACTCTACGAAGGTTTATAAATTCAGGATAGCATAGTTATTGTTTCTTATTTCCTTAAATACATTTCTCGTTTCATACTGTTTGTATGAAATAGCATAGATAAATCTTCAACTTATCGTATATAGATATTTCATTAACTCACAAAGATTCTTGTGTGCTAATAGAAAACCTGTGTATTTGTTATCAAATAAGATTTTTGTTGTATGACTGTTTTACTAAACTTTTCTTGGTTTCTAAGAACTAGCATTTGTGTGACATGGATTAGTCATTCAGGAAGTACCAGCCAAAGAGTTTAGAGCTGCAGGAGATAAGCTTTCCTGTGTTTGTCTAAACCATAAAACCTCTGCAGTTCAAATAAGAACAATCAGATTTCAAAATGTTTACATTTTAAAGTAGTTTATAAAGGACTCTTAAAATGTTACATAGTAGTATAAATTTCATAGTTGTTTATCTATTAAATGAGTTCCCTCTAGTGTCTTAAAAAATTCTTAAGCCAGCCCAACTCTTGATCATATGAAAATCATCAGACATTCACTGTCTTTAAAATGACCATGATAGCAAATAAGCATCAAAAAGCAACAGAAATCTTTGAACATACTACTTGAAAGCTGTTCTACTTATTTGTTGTAATAGTTATTTTTGTGTTTATACACAGCAATTAGTTGAATTATCAGGTTCTTTTCTTAATTCCATGTTGCTTTTTGCGTATGCAGAGTAGTTAAACGGTAATTGAACATGGTCATCATAACCATGGAAAATGCCCATATCTTGTCTTGGCATCTTCCTTGTCATCCACTTCTGGAATTCAATTAGCTAATAAATCACTGGATCCATATTGTGATCTTATCTGTGAACTCTAGTAGGTAGTCAGTAAAAATAGGTGAGTCACACTGTAGGGATAATTAATAAACCACAGAAAAGAAGCCAGTGCAGTTGTTTAACTTGGTTCATGAACTTCTTCACTTCTTCCTTGACTCTATTTTAACATTTGCAAATTGTAGTTACACTTTTCTTGGAGTTTTGGAAGAGGCGGCAAGCTAGACTGAAATATGAATGGGATTTGGTTGATTTTGAAGAGGAACAGCAACAGCTCCAGCTGAGGCCTGAGTACGAGGCAAAATGTACCCAAAAGAAGAGGAATCCCATAACTCAGGTAATGAACATGCTGCGTTGACATGTGTGCAAATTCAGTTGTATGCTGAAAGTTTTGTAACATGGAAATGGATACGTTAAATCGGGAAAACAAAGGCAAAGTTTATGGCTTTGACACCATTTTTACAGCATCTTTCACATTTCAGGGTAGCAGTCTCTGAAACCTTCATGCCTTTAAAACCACTCTTTCTTATCCCTACGCGACATATGAAGAAGCAGTCACCGTGATGTAAAGGAATAAGTTGATCTAGCTGTGGTTTTGCTTCTGATACACAACCACTTTGTTTGGGGAACACCAGAGAGATGAAGGTTGCCAAAGTCCTTTCTCTGAAATCTAATTGAGATACAATTAGTGACCCTATTTAACTCTGTTAAACACTCTATATAATATTAGATGTTAATTGTTTTCATTTAAATTTATTTTAGGTAGGAGTTACTTGACAAATTTAGGGGTCAGCTGGTTGCATTCCAACACAACATCTGCCATGCCCATTTGATGTATTTTTAAATCATCTTTTCCCTTTCATAGAATTGCATATAAATAGCTTATTGTTTGCTTGTCCTAAGTATACTTAGATAACACAGTCTTCAGAAAAGAAATAGGAGCTTAGCCAGAACGTGGGAGGAGTCTTTGTTCTATAAACAGTAGCCCTGTCTTTCAGGGCTTGTCTCCTTAATCATTAGGAAATACATATACTAATCTTACTTCTCATGAGAGAGGTTTTTTCCCCTTCCACACACGCAGCATTAATTCTGCTATTGTAACTAGTGCTGTGTACATTGCACAGAGCTCTTTGATGACACTGCACTGTGTGTAAGAGTGTAGCTCTGCTGAAGTATTAATTTCTGCATGTGCAGGAAAACAGGTTCAGGTAAATCAATTTTCATTAGTTAGCTCTACTAATTGAAAACACGTGCCTGCCAGTTACGTGTTATTTGCTGGTTTGCATCCCTGTGTATGCTCAGGCTCAAACCCCCCCCCTCTTCCGTGGCTGCACAGGGCCCAAACCCTGACAGACTGCAGTGGTTGTGCTGCAGCTGAGGGAAAGAGCAGGGAGGTGCTGGCCCTCTTTCCAGCAGGCCGGTGCTGGTCCCTGTGTGCTCTGCAGGAGAGAGTGATCATGTTAGGACAGGGCAATAATGGGCTGACTGGTTGGCAGTGGTTGCGTACAGCATGGACCAAAACCTGTAGCCGGGTGAGGTGAATCAGCTGTACCAGAGCACAGCCAAAGGCTTAGGTATAGCTGTCTTGAGGGAGACGATTGTTCTCTCTCTAAATTGATCCAGATCCCTTAGGTGAGGCAGGGTTTTTTGAACTTTATTTAGGAAATAGAAATGGACTGTAATGCACTTCTCTTATCTCAGTGCGAGGTACAGCACTCCTCTGTACTTTCTAAGTATGCATTAACAATTGCCATAAAAATTCAATGACTATACAAGCCTTTATTTTATGACACTTCAATTTACTGTCTTAATGGTTTTTCAGGAGGTTTTTTGCAGTAGGGTTTATCAGTGATCCTTATCAGTACCCAATTATAGGCTAACCTGTACAGGTAATAGTAGCGTAGTTTCCTCCTATTAGAGCATGTGCTATACTGAACATGTGAAAGGACAGTGCTTTCAAATAAGTTAATACTGCAGTAAACAATAAGGTTATGTGGGTACAGGACAATGACTTTCTTGTGTCCCACAGCTGGTTTTGCTTCACTCGCAAAATTATTTTGTCATTATTCATGACTCAAAGTTCTAAGTGCGCTGAAACCAAAATTGCCGATTTTGAGGCTATCATTAATTTATTTGTTTATGGTGCTAAACTGTCTAACTGGATCATAGCTAAAATCTGGGTTTGCTGATCACAGTAGAATTCTAATTTACATAAATAATGAAGCATTCGATTCAAACTTAGGCTCTGTCATTGCACATTACTGCCCGCATTACATTTGGGATTGCACCCATCTGTAGTACTCGGTGCCACTTTGTTCAAGAGGAGTGTAAGCATTCCACAGTGCCTTGTCCCAAAGATTTATCAAATTCAGGTTATTTTTCAGTAGATCTTCTTCCACTGGTATTAGTTCTTAAATAGGAGATTCTGTCATAAAACATGTACTCTGGTATTTTAGGAACTAGGATTGGTTGCAAAAACTTTATACGAACATTATAAATTGTTCATGCGTTGTTTGGGGATACTGGCATGGCTAAGATCCAGTTGCCTGGTTCTGCAGCAAAGCTTGGCAGCTGCATTCATAGCCATTTCTCACACTTAAAAAAAAAAACAAATAAAATTGAAGGAATGGAGAAAAGCATTCTCTGACCGTCACATCCAAATGACAAATTTTAAGGAATCTCGGCATGAAGAATTTATAAAACTTGAGTCCAGTTGTGGACTCGGAGCTGTTTGACAGCTAACCTAGCATTACGGTAATAGTTGTGGCCTGCTCATCTCAGGAATTTGGTCTTTTCCCTTTAGCTACTGATTGATTTTGCAAAAGTTTAACCATTCTTTCCAGGTACTGTCTTTACTTGTAGCAGTTCTATGGCCACTTCTATCCTAATATTTTTGCACCGCCCCCACTCCC
Organism: Mohoua ochrocephala; assembly: GCA_013398855.1. NCBI lineage: Eukaryota > Metazoa > Chordata > Aves > Passeriformes > Acanthizidae > Mohoua > Mohoua ochrocephala. The sequence continues at coordinate 48,155 of VZTA01005550.1, read as the reverse complement.
TCCACCCCCAGCACACTCAAAATTGTGTCCTGTCTGCCATTTTGGAGGGGCAGGGTTCTGGATGGTTTCCCTTGGATGTGAGCGCTTTTCAGACAGCTGATGAGAGCTCTGTGTGCTGCTTGATGCTGGAATAAGATGTGGCAATAAGATGAACTGTGCTGTACTTGACTGTTTCAGGAGATGGAGCCTTATTTGCCTTTAACTAGCCAGGCTGTGAGATTCTGCATCTCGGGAGCTACAGTGTTGTTCTGGGTGAGCATCTTTTCGAATCATCATTTTACCATATGTCAGAGTTGCTGATCATTGCTAATCATCACATTAACGCGAATTGGTTTTAATCGTGATGTTAACACATGCTTTTATTATTGTCCTGCAGATTTCATGCTGTCATTTAAAGTGCGCTTCAATTCTGATAATTTTTTTTTTTTTTAAAAAGACACTGGAAATCTGTCATTAATTAGTAATTTGATTGGACATTTTAACATGGGGATAACTTTCTCTGTGACTTATTTGATGTTAACAGACATACCGAAAAAATTGTAGTAAAGGCAAACAAAAAAAGAATTCACAACAATGAATGCAGAGTGAGTTTCAGAACGGACAGTTTAATCTAACTCGTCCTTTCCATCTCCCGTCTATACTCTTCTGCACTTTCTCAGATACTGTCTGCTTTTCTTATGTTAACAAAATAATTTTGTTGGTTTTAATGTATATAATATAACAAAGTATTTTGCCTGTGTGCTTTGCATTTCAGTGCTGCTGAACTCATACCCACAAAGAACAAAATTTTAAAAGTACAAAGCACGATGGTTTACATCTTGTTTTTAAAGCTGCGTGCATATAGCTATAGAATATAGCTATACTAAGCTGAAAGTGTCTTTCAAATCTCCCTCATTTCCTCAGGTGTCCCTGATCATAGCCAGCATGATAGCTGTGATAGTGTATCGCCTTGCAGTGTACGCTGCCTTCGCCAGCCTCATGGAAAACACTCAGACGCTGCAGCCCATCAGCGGGTTACTGACCCCTCAGCTGGCAACTTCAGTCACAGCCTCCTGCCTCAATTTTGTCATCATCATGATACTGAATTTCTTCTATGAGAGAATAGCCATCTGGATTACTGATATGGGTAAGCGGGGATACTTACTTGAAGGCAAAACTTTGAAGGAATCATTGAAGATTCCATTGAACACCATCAAGGTGTTCTGTGCTGTTGTTCTCAACTCAGGCGCAGTGGGAGCTCTGTAGCTTGCAGTGGCTTGCAGCAATGACTCAGGTGTATCCACAGCCATACAACCTTTTTCCTGCATTTCAGTAGTTCTCATAACCTGGTTTCTCATCATATAATGCTTGCTTATATTAAAACTAGTCTACGGAGACAATCACAGACCTGAACATAGTTAAAAATCACCTTATATTATATTAGAGTCACCAAAGCAAGATCAGACTGTCTTGAACTAGCAGTATTTCAATTAGAAATCCCATAAATATATTTTAAAAAATAAATCACAGCCATCTTTACAAGAAAAAAAGATTAAATAATCATGACTCAGTCTGAGGGAAAAGATGGGATGGGATAGTACATTTTCCATTCTTTTCTGAGCGTTGTTTCCCCTAGCTCTGGCTGTACAGATTTGGAGTTACACAGATAGAAGGCAGAGGTTGAACAGGATGAGAAGCTGTGCCCAAGATGTGTTATTGTGGCAGTGGCCATTGATAGCAGTAACCTTGCTTCAGAGCTGGAGGCCCAGAAAGAGTGACTACTTTTGTCATATATTTTATGTTTGACTTTTGCTTGCATGCTGGAAATATGCTTCCTGAGAGCCCTTCTTACATATATATATTTTTTTAATGTCATTTTATTTGTCCTTAATGATTTAGAGATAGAAGCCCCTGCAGGTGTTTTAGAGAAAGAAATAATTGCAGAATATATGCAGCTCGGGGAAGGGAGCTGAAAATATTACGTACTTGCAGTTTGTGCAGTTGTCATAAAAACAGTTGATTGATCTTTTTTTGTGAGATCTTGCAAGTCAAGTCAAGAATTGAAAGGTGTTTCTTGCAGAAACTTAAAGGGATGTTGCATTTGGTTTATTTTGATTTATCATAGGCCATCTCTTGTCTCTGAGATCTGTATTGCTTATCTCTCTTGGTCAAATCAGAAACAGAAGAAGTAATAACTAAAATTGCCCCTAACAGACACAGAAACAAACAGAAAATCATAATTTTGTAAATCTTTCTTTCTTGAGGAGCAAGAATTATAAGCGGGAAGGCTCAGCAGTGTTATTTTGCTAGTTTACAAGTGTGGACAATTGATTTCTCAAGTGTCAGCATTACCTGGGGTTATGGTTTTACCGGGGGAACATAACAGTTCACTGGTGTGGGTGGGACTGCTGCCCTCCTCAGGTGGCCGAGGCGGCTGTGCCTGGCCCGGGCTGTCAGGAGTGTCTGCACAGACTTTATTCACTCTTGAACTCCTTGGAATGGTTAGGCCAGGTTTGGTGTTCAGACAAGCAGGTATAACCTGCCTCTGGTGCTCTGAACGTTGTGTGCCTCACATCAATATTTTAACAGCTCACTGAAAATAAAAATATTTTAGGGAGCTGCAAGCTAGGCAGACTGCCTTACCTGAGTGCTGCCTCCTCTGTCCTACACTCCAATGTCAGGTTCCCAGTAAATACCTCATGTTCTTCTGGCATGCAAACTTACACCAAGCCTGGAAACATCAGTTTACTCGGTTATATAAAACAACTTTATGGTAAGGCAGGTGAGTTCAACACGTCTGCCAGGTCCTGACCAATTCAGAGGGACTCGAATGTTTGTAGTGTATTTTCTTGTGCTACTTCCCTTGAATTAGTTATATGTTATCATTTGACAGGACATTTGACAATAATATGCTTAGGGCTTCCTGCTGCCCTTAAAAATATAAATGTGATAGGCAATGAGCAGCAAAAGGCAGCAAAATCCTAAGCGAAGGTTTAGTGATGTTCAGTACGTTCCCTCGTTCTTCTGCCCATTATGGGCCTTTGTCTTTCAGAGGCACACGGGCCATCCAGTTTCTGCTGATTTTAATGATAGGCATGTTGGGAAAAAAATACTGTAACATACTTCTCTACCACAAAGAAAAAAAGTAACCATGTGTGTTGCCAACAGTGAAATCTTCATACTACAGGAGATCCTGCTAGTTTGAGATTCATCTTGGATCTCCTAAAATAGTGTAACATTTGGGGATGGACAAGTGCTAATGGACAGTAAAAAGAAGGGGGAATTAAATTTTATAAAAGTTTTAAATATTCATTTCCTTTGCCTGCCTGCGTCAAACGTTGCATTGTAAAATAAGGGTAGGGTGTCTGAAAGCAGGAACTCCATCTGCTGAAATGTTTGTAGGTGTTCTTCTTTTCCTTTTTTTTCCCTTTAAGGTCACTGTGCATGATGAATATTTGTGAATCTGTATCCTTTTAAAGGGAATAAAGGACATAAAATTATTCTTTTCCGGTTTCACAGAGATCCCCCGAACTCATATGGAGTATGAGAATAGGCTCACTATGAAGATGTTTTTGTTCCAGTTTGTCAACTACTATTCATCCTGCTTCTACGTGGCCTTCTTCAAAGGGAAGTTTGTTGGTTACCCAGGTGCCTACACATATATGTTTAATCGCTGGCGAAATGAAGAGGTAAGATTTTCTTAATTAAGGTGGATTGTTCCCTTCAACCTGCACAGTCGTAAATTTCCAACTGCAGGCTTGATCTGAACTGAGCTGGACCTCAGCTGGCTATCCTGAAGCTGATGCTGAGGCTTCCAATGACTCTTCCTGCAGTTGCTACTCAGGGAAACACCAGCAGTGAAAATCTATCAGTCACAAGAGTGAAAAATCATAAAGCTTTTCTTGGTCCCAGTTCTCCTGAAATACCAGTGGGTCTCACCATGGGTCTTTAAAAAAAAGTCTGGTGCTGAGAGCTCAGTGAGTGCAAAAGATTCACCTTGCTGGGGCTGAGTGATGTGTGCTGCACGGAGGTCCTGCTGAAGCATCCCTGAATTACTCTGTCTTCAAATGGTTGTTATGTTGTGGTGTGTGTTTCTTCTCGCACTTTAAACACTGAAGGCCCTTCTCTAACAGCCTCCCTGAGAGGGTAGCTTAGCTGGCAGTCCACGTGGAAATTAAGTATTGTCCTTACAAGTCTTAAGATCTCCTTTCTTGCATTTATACAGTAGTAGAATATAGTTTATCTGGGTGATGCCCGTTATTCATGTCCATTAACACGCAGTTTGTCTCCACCAGTGCGATCCTGCGGGCTGTTTGATAGAACTGACGACACAGCTCACCATAGTCATGGCTGGCAAACAGATCTGGGGAAATATCCAAGAGGCTATTGTTCCGTAAGTTCTCTCTGACACTGAGATGCCCATCTTATAGCCAGAGGAAATTCTTGGCAGGAGTGATTGCCATATGAGGAGGATAAGAAGAACTCTGTAAATTAAGCACAAATTCTGACATGTAGATTCATTTCATAGAGGCTTTCAGCCTCTTTTGTGAAAGCCATGCTTGTAAAAGCATGTTGTATTAAGGAGCTTGCTCAGAGAAGGGAAGACTTCACAGAATGTGTGAGTTGGAAGGGACCGACAAGGATCGAGTCCAGCTCTTAAGTGAATGGCCCGTACAGGGACTGAGCCCACAAGCTTGGTGTTATTAACACCATGCTCTAACCAAGTGCACCAATCTGATCTGCTTCTCTCATTGTTAACTTTTTTCTGCATATTCAGCTGGATTTGTAACTGGTGGGGTCGTCGGAAAGCCAGAAATAATCCCGAAAATTTATACAGTCGCTGGGAGCAGGACCATGATCTGCAGACATTTGGAGCCTTAGGCTTGTTCTATGAATATTTAGAAATGGGTAAGTTTAAAATTACACATTTGGAATTGAGGACAGGACACCTTGTACTGACACTTTCAAAAGAATATTTTCTGGATTAATTGTGGGTTGATGCCACCACTTTCATCTGCATAACAGTGGATGATTAACTGCTGGAAATCATTAAATAGGTCAGCCCAATTTAAAAAAAAAGCTGTCTTTGCATCTTTAACTGCTGGGAATTTCACAGAAACACTGCAAAGGCTTTTTGTTTTCCTCATTTGAATGGGGAACATTATTCTCAGTGCAGCCAGCTGCCTCAGTGTCTGTTCTTTTCTTGTTCCAAAGCATATTCTTGGCTGATGTCAGTGGAAATTTTAAGTGTGGGATGAGTGCCAAATATGCTGTAAGGATGGGTACTGCAGACATGAGATCTACGAACTGGCTGGAGGAGAATCCCTTCAGCTTTAGTCTTGCAGTGATCAGTGCTTCTGTTCAGTCTGTTAGACCAGCAGAGGGAGTGTGGGCAAGAGAATATGGGTTTTCAAAGGTAGCATGAGCATGTCAGCATATAACAGTAGTTTACAAAACTTGAGAAACTGAAACTAAAACTGAAGCTAAGCTGAATCTAAAGGACACTTTAAAGAAGTTCATATTTGGCTATTACAAGGATATATTTTGTTGAAAAATGAACCTTTGTATTGTTTTATTTCTGCAGAAATAGTTTGAAGTGTTCTAGAGATGCATAGAGTTATTATCACTTTAATTTGGTACGGGGCTGTGGTCTTGTGAAATTAATACACTCAGAACAATCACTGGTGCCAGCCATGTCCTTTCTCTTCCAGAATCAGAACTGAACTACTATGCTCCAGCATTGTCCCAGGGCTGCTAAGCTAGTAGGAATTTTGTTGCTTGTCTAAGGTGAAGAACTTGCCACTGAAATAATGGAAGAGTGAATGACTGGTGTATGGGAATTTATTTTTATCCCCCACCTAAACCAGACAAAACGTTCTGTTTCCTTTATTTGAAATATAGTGGCAGTATTGGCTGTGCACCAAGAATAACCACATTCTGTACTGAGATACTTAATTTTGGTAACAACTGAAAGGATCATTTGTATATTTTATTTGCAATTCTTAAACTAATGTCAAGACTCCCCAATGGAACTATTGCATATAGAATTGGTATGAATGTTTTGATTAAATCAGTAACAATAGGTAGAGGTAAGGTTGTGAGGCGTGTAGTTGATAAGTAAAAGAACAAGATTGTTATGTACAAGCTGCAAGAGAACAAAACTGGCCTAATAATAATTGGGAAATTTGATGGATGAATACATCCCAATTCCCCTACAGTTACACACCATTCGTATGAGAACTGCAGCACCCTGAAAGGATTGGTATCCAGCACTGCTGGCATCATTTCAGAGGACCCAAATGCCCATTCCTATGGGTGCTGCTGAATGGCAGCCCGAAGGGACTGGAGAAGTCTTGGGGCTGGGGCTGATTGTCACTTAGCTCAGGCCAGGGCTGAAGATGACTTGGGCAGCCTGGCAGAAGTTTTCCGTTTGTCTGCTAGTGGTAGACCCCCGTGATACTGAGGATACTTTTGGAAGGGCAGATTTTGACACTTTCTTTTCCTCCCTTGCAGTCATTCAGTTTGGATTCATTACTCTCTTCGTGGCATCCTTTCCCCTGGCTCCCCTTCTTGCTCTGATGAATAATATCCTGGAGATTCGAGTAGACTCCTGGAAATTGACCACTCAGTACAGAAGACCCGTGGCTGCGAAAGCACATAGCATAGGAGTGTGGCAGGAAATCCTGAACGGGATGGCCATCCTATCTGTTGTCACTAATGTAAGTAGGTTAACTGTGCTACATCAACACTGATTCTTCCATGTACTCAAATGTGAAGAATTAAAAACCAGCTGATGCTTATTCTCCTTCATCAACACTGTATCATGCTAACCTACAAAGATACCATCAAACCATTTAAGTGATTTGGCTTGTCCGTATGTTGGCAGTATGCTGCTCCCGATCCACATTTTATTGGCCATAATCTTTCATTCAGTTATCTGTGTTTTCCAGCCTTTTGGCATAAGCCAGTGCGAAGCTTAGTCTGATGAAGCACACTGATTGCCCAGAGAGAACTGTAGGGGACAGGAAAGGTGGATGAATTCTGTGGGTCAGATGCATTTTTGTCCTTGTCGCTATGAGACCTGTTCTGTGGGAATTCTCTCTCGTTCAGCTGCTTCTGGATGCCTCTGTGGGAGCAGTGGCTCCAAGTATTTTTTATAAACTGGTAACTAAATGCTATGCCAGTATTTCATCGGAAGCATACTGTAAAGCGGACTACTGAGCAAAAGAGATGCCTCTTTTGAGTGTGTCTTGGGCAACAAACCTAAGGTACTGCCAACATAGCAAGATACCTCAGCAACTTAAGTATCTCAAGCTTCCAGGCAAAATGTGCGGAGGCTGCACTCAGCATCTTTTACCAAGGTGAAGTGCCCTAATCATGCTTCTCACCCTTTCTTAAAAGATTCTGGGTAATGCCGGAGTCACAGAACCACAACCCCTTTATAAATCTGCTCACAAATTTTGTGTGCCACTTTCTTAATTTCTTTTTCCAATTTCTTTTCAGGCTTTTATTGTTGCATTCACATCAGATATGATTCCTCGTTTAGTTTACTACTATGCTTATTCTGAAAATGAAGACTCACCTATGTCTGGATACATAAACAACAGTTTGTCAGTGTTTCTAATCTCAGATTTTCCTGAGAGAAATGAACCTAAAGAGAATCCAGAAAACTTTGTCATATGCAGGTTGGTGTAATAATAAATATTTTATCACTTTGTTTAGAATACAGCATAAAAAAATCAATGCAGATCTAAGTAGTCCATTAGAAAATAAATTATGTCGTTCTCATTATTCTAAAGTGTGAGAGGTAATATGTAGGCTATTGACAAGGTAATGCTTGAGGTGGTAAGTGATCAAGCCAATAACAAAAACAATCACCTCAAAAAAAAAATCACCACTAGGAGTCTCATTGCTAATGTGCATTTTGCTTTTTCTTCATTGGATTTTTTGTTTACTTAATTACACTATTGATTTTTGAGTGAGGAAGGAAATCTGTGTCCCTAAAGTTGTGAACTTCAGCCTATATTTTCAAAGATTTTTAGGCTGCATAAGTGGACAAGGAAGCAGATTAAAGGGGATGTTTAGATTCCAAAGCTGAAAATGAGATACGGTATTTAAAATCAATCCTTAATTTGCTTGCCTGGACCAAGAATCAGACCTATCCTGCTTTCATTTAAAAAGTAGTCCTTTCTTGCTAGCAGAAGTATTGGAGATTCTAGAATAATTGGAAAAGAACTTTGGAAATGGTAAAAGAAAAGTACGGATTTGATGAAAAAAATCTCAAAGCAAACAAAAAAACCCCCAAACCAACCACCCCAGCACTTTTGGAAACAGTTACATTTATTTGGTGGTGTAGAACATGCACTCAAGTCTGTCCTTTAATGAAACCTTGCAGCCCAAACGTCCGGTCCATAATCTGTTCGTGTCTGTCACATTTATTCAATCCGTGTCCATTACCCTGTGATACATCCCATCACTCTGTCCTGTATTATTTGATCATTGCCTGAAAAACAAGTAACCTGTGTGCCAAATTTCACGTCACACATCCTCATCTCTGCTCTGTTTCTGTGTATGTGAGGGTGTTTAAGCAAACACAAAGATAGAAACAAATTGAGAAGCAACCTTTTTCTGCAAAAGGAAACAGACCATTTAAAACAAGAAAAGGTTCCTTAAGTGACAGCTGTACTTGCTTGTAAGTGTCACTAAGCTTGTAGTCTGTCCCGGGCTGACTGTGACATTTCACCTTTGCATGTCTGTCATTCCAACAGGTACAGAGACTATCGATACCCTCCAGATCATGAGAGGAAATACTTACACACTATGCAGTTCTGGCACATTCTTGCTGCAAAACTGGCCTTTATAATTATTATGGAGGTATGTTCCCTACAAAATTTCCTTCTGACATTGGTACCCTGTAATTCTCTAGATTTTTACTAATGTTACAGAAAATAGAATTGCTGGGAGTATAAAATAATTTGTTCCCTAGGTAATACCAAGTACTCATGTCCTAAATGATTACTATTACTGGGCCTTTTAACTTCAGTGAGCTGACCTCAGAGTAGGAACAGTGAAAATGGCTGAGGAGACTGCTAATGTTGATCAAAATAATCAGCAAAATAAAAAAGGTCTTTATGCCAGTGTAAGAGATGAAAGCCACCAAGACTAGCACTTCCACTTGTCTTGCTTTCATTAAAGAGCTGTATGTGAGATGACTGTATTCGAAATCCAGACATCATTTTGCAGTGAGGTATATTGGTTAAAAGCAGCTAAATCAATACTTTGGATAACTGGCACTTCAGTGTTAAGCCACTGCTTTGCAAGTTTTGAAGGGAAAACAGAGTAGCTAAAGTGCTCTTCTCATCATTTTTCCTGCTGTGTTTCATCAGCTCTCAATAGCTAAGCGTTATCAGCACAGCTGTGTGAACTTTCTAACAAACCACACAGAGTTAAAAAGTGATGGTAAAGATTCAGGCCCTGACACTTTTTTCTTGGGTTTGCTAAGTCATTAATGGTTTGGAGTTAAAATTTCTGCATAAGAGGATGTGTTTTAATCTTCATGCACATTTTAGATACACCTTAATTTGGTATGTATTGTTCCAGGACAGCCAACTGAAATGTATTCTGTTTGTGAACAAAAAGTGACCTATTTTGGTGTCAGATAAAACAAGAGGTGTTTCATTTGGTAATGAGTTGTTAATTTTCTTTTTTTTAGCATGTCGTATTCATCGTCAAATTCTTTGTAGCATGGATGATTCCTGATGTTCCTGCAGATGTGAAAGCCAAAATAAAACGTGAAAAGTATTTAACACAAAAAATCCTACATGAGTATGAACTTGAAAAACTGAAGGAGAGACTGTGCCAAGGTGATAAACGAGCCACAGAAAAAGAGTTCATCGCCACGGAAGGGAGAATGGAGCTATCCAGAGCAATGTAGCCAAAAACCCAGCTGTTTGGGATTTAGCTTGTTTTAGATTTTTTTAATCTGTGGTTTGCTCATTATGCATCATGTTGAAGCTGTAGGAGAGTTCAAACCTTCTCTTTCAGTCCAAAGATTTCAGACTTTTCTTTAAAAATTTTACTGAGCTTTCAAGGTTTAGGAAATCTACTTAACTGTATGATTTCGGCACTGGTTTTTATTTACCCATGACTTTGAATAGGAAATGTAATCTTGTAATCCTAGAATTTGGACTCCAGGTATAGGGACTGTTAACCTTAAAGGGCTCACAAGACATGATAAGGTCATTTACCACCAAGCCCTCTCCCTGTTGCTAATTGCAACGTTCCAGGCTGTATACCAGCTGACTGAAAAGGATACCACGGAGGACCACTGCTGTGGAAAATGCTGAGAATTATTATTTTTATTATGTGGTCATTTAAATAGAACACTCCTGATACAAGGGTTAAGGTTTGGGGACTTTTTTTAAATTCACTATGTCTTATGAACCATTAGTTTGAACTTCTATAAATGTTGTAGAAGGAATTGATTTTTAAAAATATATTGGCTTAATTCCACTTGGAATTATTTATAGACACAGAATTCAGTTAATACATACTAGTGAAGGAAAAAAAAAGCCATAATTTATTTTCATAAAGATACAATTTACCGAAGAGTTTGCTCTTTAAATGCTGATATTGTGAAATCACCTAATTGCAGTGGGTTTTGAAAAGATGTATACGATTTGGAGAATAACAGTTACTTAATTTCTCAAAAACTACCATTGGAAGATTGTTTGACATTGGTTTTGGCCAAAGCTGCTCGTTTATTTATTTCCGTGTTTGGATTCTCAGTGAATGCCAGCAAAGGGCTAAAGCTGTGTGTCTGTCCTCGATGCATACTATAGAGTGTGCCTGCACTGCATGGCAGTGGACTGGGAGCTGGACCACCATACCAGTTGATCTAGCTGAATGGTTTGGTCTTGGATTTTTATCCAAAAGATTTTAAGCATGCCAAATAATCTGTGTTTATGCTGTTATTGTCTTTATACATAGTAGCCTGAGGCTTGGGGGTTGTTCTTTTTTTTTTTTCATTTTCAGTCTTTGGGAAGGATTATTTTTCTATTTTGTTAGGTGGCTTTTCTACAAAGTTACTGAGCGTCTAAATATATAATAACTATTTGTGCAAAGTAGCTTCCAGCTGTTTAAGAATGTGCCCTCATTTTCTAGTTTGAAGCAGGTAGGCATTTTTATGATTTTGCTGTATATTTAAAACATATCAACGCTTCCGTGCTTAGTGCCTTGTTTCTTTGCATTTGGCAAAAGGTGTGAAAATGATCTCTGCAGGGCAGTGCCTATTTCCAAAATGTGCTTGCAGGCATCAGGATACTGTGAACCTGCAGACAGAGCTGTTCAGTGTTACCAAACCATGCCTGCCTTGGCACACTTCTGTTTCAGTGCCATGTGGACTGTTTGAGAGCAGTTCATGCCTAGACTGCAGATTGCCGTAACACCGGGTTATTGAGTTCTCTCATGCTGAATACACAAGGTAGACAAGATTAGAAAATTTTGCTCTATTTGCACTTTGAAAGTTATACTTCCTCGCAAGTATACACAAAAAAATTGAGATTTGTATTCCATATCAGCTGAATGGTGTACTGTTTACTAGTACCACAACTTAGGGTATTTTGTTTTAGCAAACCTTGCCTGTGTCTTGGAGTACTTGGCAAGTAACCTTAATGTTGTAACAGTTTTAAATCAATGTCCTGAGTGGAGCTGTTGTTATTAGCAAAAGGATTAATATTAAGTGCCTACCTCGAGCACACATCACACAGTTTGGCTGCCAGTCAAGGAGTTGATACAGATGTACATTTCTCGTTACTGTAAGTTATTCACCTTCATTCTCTAAGGTTGCTTGATCAATCAAGCATGTTGGCAGTTCATGTTCATGATGAACTGATCATGTTCTTGAAAATTCAGATATATTTGAAATAATGGATCTGTTGGAAGAATGCATGTGTAAATAAATTAGCTCTGCTGCTTAATGTGTAAGCCAAAGAAGAGTATTAGCCATCAGTCGTAATCACATATCAAACACCACAATTTGCACAATGAAAGCACTGTGCTGCATCTTGCACATATACTGTTAATTAAACTGCTTAATTTAGATGTCGTGGGTTTGTTACTGTTTGCAATGCAAACAGTTGCTTCAGACAGAAAGGTGATGAGATGCAGAAGGATATTTCTGTGCAAAATGTACCACCTGATTGAAGCGGAAAACAGATTTGGAAATTCATTGTTAGATGTACTATTTCTGCTTATGGAAGATTAGTTTCTTCAAGTAATAAAGTGTCCTAATATATTACCCTTGAAAAGAGATCAGCAAAATAGGTGTGTTGTGAATGAACAATGCTATTTAAAAGCAAGATGAAGGAAAATAAGGAAATACATTTGTTTGGGATACAGCATTGATATGCAGAAGACCTGCATGCAGACCCCAAATTCGAATGGATGTTTTGACTTCTTTGTGCCTCTTTCAAACTCATTTTTTAAGATCACTTGCTATTTAGTGCAGTACAAACAGATGTTTTGTATATGTTGTATCATACAATAGAAAGTGGAAAAAACCCTGGGATCAGCTTATTTAAAAAGAAATGTGTATGTCTCTTAAAAATATGTCATTACGCTTCATAGCATTACTTCTTTGTATACAGAAACTGTTGAAGAGAAAATCTATTGTCATACTAAAAGCTAATATCACATAAAAAAATGAGTCTTAACACCTTTTTACATAATCGTTTGCCTTTACTTGCCATTAAGCAGTATTTTGACTAAAGGTATCAGTATGGTTGGGTTTATAATGGTTCACGTAAGTTTCCTGAAGTGTTCTTGGAAAGGGACAAAAGTAAGGAAGGCCTGGCCAGTTTGGAGATGTGCTGATTCTTACTGTTGGAATATTTCATTTTGATGCGATTCAGTATCTAAAAGTGCCCTTTAACTAAAGTGAATAAAGTTCTGTGTTGCATTTACTGTAATTTAAGCAGCAATAGATTGCCTCATTAGAATTAGTTACACAAAACAAAATCGACCTTTCAGGTGTAATACAATCAGGGAAATTTTTTTTTGCAATTAAAATTTAGGTTTTTTACCTTGGGAAGATTTAGTGTGGTATGTTCTAAGCAAAGGACTGCAAAAGAAGAATGCTACTATGAGACACTAAACTGTTTTTTCTAGAAAATTTTCTTACTATGCTTTTACTTTTTTATGTAATGCTGTCAGTTTGAGGCAACAGAATGGAGTGAATATAGATGGAGTTTCTGACTATTCTACATGTACCACTTGTTTGACTTGTACTGTCATGTAATCCGAGTGGCATTTTTGTCTGCTAAGTATGTTGCTGATATATGTGATACACTAATGTCGGAATAAATTTTTTAAACATTCTGCTACATTTAATATGCACATTTAATAATATCTAAATCTAGCAAATAAAGCTGCATTCATTTTTAATGTGCTGTCAACTTGTGTGTGAAAATTCCAAGAATTGAGAGAGGAGCTGAAGTGCTAAGAGTCAAATGCCTGGAGAGCCTCCTGGAGAAAAGCATTCATACAGATTTCTGCAACTCATGTATGTAATGTTCATACAGATCCATTTTCAGCCAGGCTGCTTTTCCCCGCGTTGTCTGGATACAGTTTTTATTCCTGCAATGCCAGGACCTGAGGTGACTTCTCAAGTTCTCAGTCACACATGCAGTTTCCACACGCAGCACAAGTGGTTCACATACATGCACTTTAAATAGCTTTGAGTACATATACTGGAAAAGATGGCAGAGCTGAAGCTTTCCCAAGGGACTGGTAAAGTCTTACTATACATATTTTAGTCTTTCTTAAAACTCACTTTGGGGACCAGTGTAGGGCTTTGGATTAAATCACAGGGAATCTGGTTGAAGTTTGTGACTTGCTCTCAAGAGATGTTTTTATCTCAGCATGTCACCTCTCCTGTTGTACCATGTTGTCAGGACTCTGGGAACAGGGTCACCTGCCAGACTTGGTAGGTCTTTTCCTTTGTAACTTTGAAATTATAAACTAAGACACGTGCAATTTAAGCAAAGTAAAGAATGGTATGAGATGAATAAAAGAATCTTCTCTGTATTAAAAAAGGAGAGAAGAAAAAAAGACCAAAACAACTAAGGTGTAATTTTGTATTATGATACCACCACTGTGCTCATTACTGAGGTGAGGGTACTTAAGTATGAAAATAAAAACTAAAGCATTGAAATGGAGAAGAAATTGGTAGCAAAGGAAAGAGAGGTTGGAGAATAAAAGATGAAGGAAGGTACTGTTGATGTGCAGGATCCAGGGGATATTTATGTATTAAATTGGGAGTTTTCAGGTGCATTCAAGCTTTGCTCTTGGAGGTTAAACCTTGCCTCCACCGAGGCAAAATGTAAATGGGTAATTTAAATTTAAAGTTTAATTTGAGGTACAATGTCATCCAAAGTCAATTATATTTTATAAAAAAGAGTAACATGGTAGGTTGTGAGAAGACATTCACAAATTCTGGTACAAACCTGGCTCTCTGCATGATTAGAAATTGTATCTACCCTTCAAAAGCCTTAATTCCTTCATTAAACTTCTGCAGTAAATGAGGAGATGCACCAAAATTCAGTGGTTCTACTTTCTGAATCAGAAAAATAGGTAAGGCATCCTATACCATCTACCCAGATTAAAGAGTCTTTCTAAAAATAAGTCCATGTTTATTCTATACAAAGAAAAAAAAAATATAGGGAGCATGGAAATAGAAGACATTTTTCCAACATTTGCATCTCAAATGGTGTTAAATACGTTGTCTTACAGGAGTAGAAAAATAAGTAACCCATTCACCAGTGGATTAGTGGGAAAGAACAGCAGGATGTGGGAGAAACAATATGCCAGCATCTGAAGTCTGCAATTTGTTTGAGATGTGTAGGCTCTGAAACAAAATCATGTCTAATAATCCTCAAAATGTTCAAAATTAATAGAAAACTAGTGTTTCTGAAAATACTGTCTTAAATGTTTAGGACACACTGCTGGGAGATGCAGGGGAGGGGTCAGGGGTCCTAACATCTGCTGTGGCAAAGAGATTTGTATCCAGAGAGGGTAAAGGGAGCCCTCACAAAGGACTTATTTAAAAAACCTTCCTTCCCTAAACAGAAAGAAAGTAAAGGAAAGAAAAAAAAGGATGATCATTATCATATGACGGATAACAAAATTATTTTCAGATTATATGAATTACTGTGTAACCTCATTAAGCCACAGCTACTTTTTCCTGTCTGTCTGCCTTGTTAAGGGTGGTCACAACAATTCTTGCCTTGGCGTCCTTAAAAAGGAGTAGCTAAATTAAATCTCATTCTGGTTTTAAATAATCAGTTGTCTTAGCACAACACTTACATCATTCAGATGCAACTCAGAAAGGGTTTTTTTTAAGCAAGTACTGAGAAATCTGCTGGGAGATGATGAGTAGGATGTGAAATTCAGCAGCCATGTCAATTTTTGGAAGGTGCATACGCACATTCCCCTGCAAGAATTAGTGACTCTGCTTTCTCAGTCAGAAATGAGTCAGTCTGAACCATTTGATAAGGGTAATATTCTTTTGAATTATTCTTTTCAACTCCTCAACAAACCAGTGCTGTTAGCTTGTCAGAAATATTTGTATTTAAATTACTGACTGACCTCGCTTGGCCCTTGTGTGTTCAAAGTATCCAACGCTATTCAGCATTTCAGTTTTGATACTGAAAGATGCAGAGGCCATAGTAACTGCTTCTGTCACCAGGAGGAATTAAATAAATGAGCCTTGTTGTTATGCCGGCCCTTCCTTAACTACAGTAGGTTTGAAACACTTGATATTGTGGGTCTATCTGGCCCACACCATCCTCAGCAATGAAAAGCTGCAAAGGTAGAAAACCTCTGGCTCAGATGGCCCCTAGATCCTTGCATCTCCCATGCTGGTGGCCCTTACTTATTTTTCTCAGCTAGTGCTCGGTGAAATGTAATACAAATAGTGC
Organism: Mohoua ochrocephala; assembly: GCA_013398855.1. Taxonomy (NCBI): domain Eukaryota; kingdom Metazoa; phylum Chordata; class Aves; order Passeriformes; family Acanthizidae; genus Mohoua; species Mohoua ochrocephala. The sequence goes on along the minus strand of VZTA01005550.1, from coordinate 32,199 downwards.
TGGAATGTTCCAGCACTGCATGCTCAATAGCTCTTTTAATAGATTTTTCAAAGAGGAATAAAAATACTCCAGACAGAAGGTTTTAGCAGGGAAAACTGATAGGAAGGCTGGATTCCCTGCCATATTACCTCTTCACAACAGACAGCTTTGCTGTCAGATAATCTCAAATAAACATTTCTGCTGACAGTAGCCCATTACTACTGCCAGCAAACAGTAATGCTTACAGGTAAGCCTGTTCTCTGGTGGTGGCGTCTATATATTATTCTTCAAATAAAATTCTGGCTCTGTCTATTCTGATGTAAATTGTACTGTTATTTTCAGATGTGGCCAAGATTTCAACCTCTCCGTAACAAAGATCCAGGTAAAAAACCAAACAGCTGAAATAGGTGGGCCAAGAGATTTATATACAGCTCACCACATAATAGCAATCTGTTAATTTTAATCTGTTAATTTTTTAATCTACAGTCCATGCTGCTCCAAGCAAGCCACTAGTGCATTGCAATCAGGAAGGATTCCCTGGTTTCCCCTTTCACATAGGATTGCTTGCCTCTGTGCCAATGACAGCTTTTTAGCTTCCTCAGAAGCAGCACAGGAGAGAATGTAGCAGAAAAGTCTTGTATCTTGAGTAAGGGGGAAAGATCCTATGTGTTTTATGGTAAGCAATAAGTGCTTTTTCATTGGGTTTTTGTTTGCATTTAAGTGGAAATAGCAAATGATTCTGTGGCTGCAACCTGCCTGTCACAATGACTCGTGTTTTAATTACAAGATGCCACATTATATTGAGTCACCAGGTAACAACATCCAACTTTTTCATCAACTGAAAGTACTCTCTGTGGGACTGGTAAAAAGATGATGATCTAGTTAATGGGGTCACTGCTGTGATTCAAACTGAGGGAAGTGACATGGGTAGAGGAAATCAAAGCAGAAAAAGAGCCTGCTTCATATTTTTGCTGTAAGTTCAGAGTGCTGGGGTTACATGCTGTACATGTGGAGGGAACTGAAAATAGGAAAGAACTATGAAGTCTTTATTAATTAATTTATCTTCAGAAGGAGGAAGGTGAATAAACAGAAGTGTAAGGCCTCATGAACTGGAGGAGATGGAAAAGCTGAGGCACCAGACAGGCTTGAAGCCAGCACTTGTAGAGAAATTTTTAATATTCGAGTGTGTAAAAGAAGCCTTTGAATGTAAATGCTAGTCTGTCAGCAGGTCTCCCCTGCCTAGGGGAGGGGAGCCAGTTGTATTAGTGGTTAATACAGGAACTGGAAGGGGGCACCTGAGAGGTCGATTCTGTTGAGAAGGGAAAAGTAGGATTTTCTTTGCTTTTGCACCTGGAAGAAATTAACTGCAAAGAAATCCTTTGGAGTGTTTGCTTCGTTTTCAATGCGGGACAAACTCTGCTTCAAATGTCTACCCAGAGTAACCAGACACTTCACGGTGCACAGAGCAGCCCCCCCTTTCTCTTGTGCACACACCACTCATCCCTGATTGTAACGTATCAGTCACTGCAGAGACCGAGCTCATTCCTGGGCACAAAGACAGTCACAGAAGCAAGGCTTTTCCACAGAACTTAGGTGTCTGATGAGGATGGGGCAAATGCTGAGCAAGGGAACTTCAGTTTCTTTTGTGGTGAGAACAAATACAACTTCCTGTAAGGCTACACTGATGAGCTTCTTCTTTCTGCAATAAATGCCAATTATTTGGCACATATTTGGCACAGAAACACACAAAATTCACAGTCATTCTGAAACTTTATCATTAAGCCTCTAATCTGGAAAAGGGTTGATACTGTTTGGCATAAGAAGAGAGTGATATCAGATCGTTGTCTTTGGGCAGCATGTTCCTTGTCGCATTTTAAAGCATGCTGGAACAGCAGCTTGGCCTAGAGGTGATCTGAAAGGGCCAACCCAAGCAGCAGATAGGAATTTCTCTGTTGATTTTGTCTTTGATGAGACCACAGTGATTTGTCAGTAAAATGTCAAACACCAAAAGTAATGAAGACAGTCCCACCATAAATCTGTTGTCAGAACGGGCAATAATGGTACAGGCAATCACAAGACGTTCATGTTAACTGGAAGGCAGAGAGGAGACATCTGTCAAAGTAGCAACATTATGCTTTATGGCTCTGCATTTGGATGAAAAACAGAGGCAGATATTGGTGGAAATGCAGGTGGCATCTTGGACACTGTTCACGGGACTCTCCTTCCAGGGACTTTTTCTTCATCCTACCTGTGGGACTGACTGAACATCTCTGTTATTTGGATTTCTTCCTCCAGGGGAAATGCTGGAACTCAGAGCAGGATTTTCCCTTGCAGCCTGGTCTTAGCTGAAACCTTCCCTTTCTGGTTGCCATTGGAGCCAGCTGCACTGTGTCTTTTGAAATTTTTTGCAAGATCACCATATTTCCTACTCCAGCAGCACCTGTTCTGTCACATGTGGCAGTTGTGGGTCACTATCTGGCCCTGATACACCTTGAGGCTGTTAGACAGTGATGGGTGATGATTTGACTCCCCATGTGGACAATGACTACTCTGACCAGTTTCTTCCAACCCAAACTGTTCCATGATGTTACAAAATCCATAGCAAGGCCACATCATCTTCTCAAGACAAGATGTTACCATACATGTAGGAAGCATACTGACGCTCATATTCTGGACTCCTAATTTGGGCAGCTGCAGAGATCATGTAAAATGGCTTCAATACTGCAACAGTCAGCTTCCAACCCTGAATATTCTATTCTTTCAAATGAAACAAAGTAGGCAATGAACAGAGCTGGCAGAAAAACTAAAATCTCGACAAAAAATTATGCTTTCGGAATGTTTTTTAAAGTCTTCTTTGTCAAAATTTGTTTATTTCTTTTAAAACTTTAATACATCCCAGGAAATATTAAAAATTCCAGTGAAAAGAACACATTTCAACCCACCATTTCTGGTGAAATCATTCCCTTAGTTTTATTTCCTGGTTGTTAACAAAATTTTTCTGAAGTAGAATTTTTCATTAAAAACAAACATCTATATCAACAGATTTTAAACTGAAAAAGCTTTAAATCATGGAAAGTTTTCTAAATGGTTATTAGGTATGTTTGGAGAATATTTTAAAATATTAAGAATGGAAGTTTTCATTATTTTTTGTTAGCATCAAAGGCAAGAAGTTTACTACTTCTTGCAATTCTCAGTCTTTCATCTTGTTCTGCAAGACTGAGTTACCAGTTACCACATTCAAGTTGCGCTTCAGATACTTGCATGTGTGAGTTGTGTGACCATAGTATCAGACAGATTATATTGAGAACATAGTCATAATATAATATAATATAATACAATATAATCTATTCATATTACCTGGAGAATCAGACTAATTAATAAATAAAAATCCTGAGAAATATCAGGTATTTGAATACTATAAAGAAGAAAAAGCTACTGCTCATGCTCAGTTTGCTCAGTCTTCTTTCCCAATGCACAAAGAACTTCTGAACCTGATTTGTCTACTAACAAAAGTGCAGCTACTAACAAAAAAATGGAGTTACACTTTGGTCAAGTATTCATTAAGGGTATTAGAATTGGGCCCCTGTGTTTAGCAATATTATCAACTGTTTAGAATTGCTTTAATTTTGAAGATTATATTTTCCTATTTATGTCCCTATAATCTTTTGTGAAATAGCAAGGATTAAAATAAGAGAAAGCACGGAGAAGAAGGTGATACAGCTGACCTGTATATCTGCCATCCCACTTGTGCTGAGAAAGGGACATTCCTTCAAATGCTGGGATCTGTAAACTGCTTGTTATCCTGCTGCAGGGAAATGGGGTAGATGAAGCATGGAGTATTTTGAAAAAACAGTAATATATATGTGAAACAGAAATTGCCTTCAGCCCCCTCAAAGAAGCTTAGTGAGGGTCTGCTCTCAGGCTGATAACCTGCCTGTGGTATGGGAAAGGAATTCCAGAACATGAATAATTGTGAGATTTCCTGCCAAAATGCTAGCACTCATGAGAAAGTCCTGTTGTGTTTAAAGTCATATTCCTTGAGATTAGGTTTGATTGGAGAAACTTGGGCTGGTTTGTTATACTATCTGACCACCTCTGTGCCCCAGACGGATTTAAGAGAGAATCCTCCTCTCTCTTTCCCTCACTGGTCATATTTTTCCATCTCCCTCAGGCTCTGTGACTGGTCACCCATCCTTTCAGTGAAGAAGGATTAATGAGGATCATTTAGAAATCTATTAGAAGTGCAAGGCAGCTTTTGAAAGACGAGCAATCAATTTATGAGGCCTTTTGGAGAACACTACACAAGGTACAAGGCATGAGTGAAGGAAAGATGCTCATGTAGATGGGGAAAGCATGTACTGGGTGAAGCACTTGGGTGTAATGTTAACCAGCTGCCAAAGTACCTCTCGATGATTTATGATGTGCCCTGATGATGGAGCACACACCGATCAGAGAGTGACTAATATTCTTGTCATAAATGGAAAGAAATGGGCAACCTGCCAAGGAAATTTGTCTGTGAAAGCAGAAGACCAACTCAATGCACCAGGAGTGACTCAGTAACATGAGACTGATTTAACACATGGATTCAGTGGAGATTTTTATTAATGATAAGATTCCTCCAGGGAAAGGTGTTTTCATAAGCCAGGGAGGCCTCATAGTAAAGAATTTGGAAGTGAAGAGGAAATGACTGACAGAATGGATTTTTAGGGACTACTTGCTTTCCAGCCATTCAGTTTGGGGATATGTATTTATTTCAGATCTTTGATTATTATATGATTATTATATGATTATTCCTAACAGAAAGCCAAAAAAGTATGAAGCCCATTGTTGTAAAGGCACTAAATCTAGCCTTTGTAATGCTTCTGATGTGTTCAGCACTTCAGAAGCCAGAAGATACCCACAAAAAAAAGGGAATATGTAACATCATGGTAGGTGTGAATTGTGGATGAATTGGCAGTCTCAGACCAATTACTAGACACATCAAAACAAAGCAAAACAAAACAAAACTAGGGACAACTAGTACCGAAACGTCAATCTATCATGATAAGGAGAAAAAAAAATTATCTGTACAAAAATCCATTCAGATCACTGTAACAAAATTTAGGTCCTTTGTTCTGGAAATAGCAACAGTGATTTTATTGGAATTATGTACAAAGTAAGACATACAGTGTGGAAATACGGGAAAATATTAAGTGAGAGAACAAGAAAACAAACAACTAAATTTAACAAGTTAGGTGTTGCAGACATTAATTACCTGACTGCAGCCCCCGGGGTGTGAGCTCTGGACATCTGGCAAACAGCAACAAAACTGTGCTTGCAGCCTCCCTTTTCTTACATATTTAGTCGTATCTCAGTCTTGATTTTCGCTTGGCTGTAGCATAATGGACATTTTTCACAGATAAAGCAGGCTTTATAGCTAAGAAATACCTCAACAAGGCTTCAGAACAAACAAATGGTAAGAAAAATTTTTGAGAAACTGGCATTACTTCTGAAAGGAGAGCACAGAGGATGTGAAAATTGTATGGAATCTTTCTCTGCTGGTAGAATGCCATGGGCACATTTAAATTAGTTCCATACAGATGGGCAAATCCTGAATTCCTTTCTGAATACTATGCAGAGATATGCCTCTTGCTCTGCTATGTAGGAATACAGCCCAAGCAGAGACTTTGGCACTTGTCTCTTTCCTCCTTCCAGCTGTTATTTTTCTAATAGATTGAGAAGTTTCTGTAGCACTAAAACAGAATAAATAGCATTGTCTTATAACAGCTTTCTATCTACACTTTAGTATTTGGCTTTGGCAAACAGAGTGGGATCCCTAGATCATACACCACAGCATACAGAGACAGCACTAATGGTAATACTGATCACTTCTCCAACTCTGGAAAGAAAAAAAGCCTGCTAAGAGCTCCCCATAAAAGAGTGCCCTTTGGTTAGAAAAGAGAAGCAACCAGCAAACCTTCGCCCCAAGAGGAGTCAGAAAGTGCCTCAACTACAGAATGAGTTGTAATAATCAGATGTAATTCAGTAAAAGCCCATGGCAAAGGCCCCGCAGATGTCAACTATTAAGATGAGGGCTGTTGGAAAGAAAACCAAAAGACACAAATGCTTGTCCTGGCTTTCAGGATGAAAATGCCAGCTTAAGAGACAGACAAGGAAACCCTGAGCCTGGTAAGGGAAGAAGGTTCAGCACAAGTCTTTTGAACTGTTTAAACTTCCAAGTCTTGCAAATAGGCCACTAAATATGTAATTAAAATTCACCTCCCCCACAGAAGAAACCCTGGAATAGCTAAAGATATCAGAACTGGTCACACAGGGACTGAGTCACACAAAAATGAATAGACTTCCTCCAGGGGAATCAGACAGTTGATCTCACAGATCTGTGATGATTTATTTATAACAAACAATAAGAGAAAATAGATGTAAAATATTTACACTTAAACACCAGATTATAAAATGAAATGCGTATGAAATCTGAGCTCAATGGTGACATTTAGAAAAGGTGTCTGAATCAAGAACTTGGTATTTTTAGTTACATTTAGAGATCACAGGTATTTTTAAATGGATAGGTTGAGCGCTTTGGTCTGGAGTAATCTATCTGTGTGACATCCTGGTCTTCCCCCCTCCCCTGTGGAACACAATGCAATCACCATTGAGGTCATTAGCAGTGCCCTAAAATAAAGCAGATATTGTCCTGTCAATTTAAGTGCTGCTCTAATATTTCTGGGGGAGAAGGAACATCTTATGTATTCCACATATCAACAAGAATAGCATTTCTGTCTTTTGATTCCCTTAAAATCTTTTACAGTCTTTGGTTTTCCTTTGCATTTTGCGGTAAGAATAAGGACACTTGGACTCTTCTGCTTTCAAACCCATGGCTATGTTCTCCAAGGATGGTATCTAGCACTTCTGAAGTATTTATAAGAGGCAAGACCTTGTGGTTTAGAGAAGGCACACACATTGTCCCTCAAGAGATGCAGCAATATCAAAGATAGCTTCTGCTATTAATGAAACATGAGATCAACACAACCAACAGCATCTAACACTGATGGGTTCAGTCCTATTTACTAACAAAATAAGACTTACACTTCTTTGTGTGTGTGTGTGTGCGTGCTCATTTCCTTTCATAATCACTTTTGAAACCATTTTGGTCCAATTTGGCAGAAATATAAATGTGCCAGAATTACGAGTTCCCTACCATTTTCAGAAAAATAATTTACCAAAAGCAGGGTTGTACAGGAAAATAAAAGAGGGACAATAAGGAGGAAGGAAAAGGCATGTTGATGACATGACAGAAACTAAGTATGCTGCCAGGAAAGCATTGGAGAAAATGCAAGAGAGGACCCGAGTTCTCATAGATCCCGTCCAGGGCTTGATGTAAGGAAAGGACAGCAGAAAACCAGGGTTACTGAGGACAGGAAGCCTCGGGGAGTCAGATGCATTCATTAACAGCTGGACTCAATTACCTTGGAGGTCTTTTCCAACCTTAATGAGTCTATGATTCTGTATTTCTGTGCTCACAGAACAAGCAATATTTGATTTTATATTATGAATACAATGAGGGGAGTGGTTTTATTAAAATATTAGTCATTTGAAGGCATGCTAGCATTGTTAGTTTGGGTTAACGTCATCTGATGCAGATGCAAATGTATGACATAAGAAACCTGCGCAGATTTCGTATTTTCCTGGTTTGGATCCATATTGGAGACAGTGCTTTTATGCTAATTCCAAGGAAATTCAAGAGATTAAATTAATTGCATTCAGTCTTGAATTCATGTGATGGTTGGCAGCTTGTCAAGAAATGAAACTAAAGAAGAAAATACGGGATGAATGGAAGTCTCCCTCAGATGCAAAACATGGTTCTTTCTCGGGAAAGCACAACAATCACTTTCTACAGACTCCACTAACGCCAAACATCAAATAAACACATTCTTCCTCCTTATTTACTCTTTGCTACAACTATACTCATTGTCTCAATATCCTTCTACAGGGAAAAGTTATAGTTTAGCACTTGAAAATACCCAAGTGTCCACTAGAAAATTGTATTTGTGGATATATATTCTAATTACAGTTATATGTATGTCTTTCTCCTTAGAGAAAAAACTTCACATGTAAAAGAATCTACATTCATTCTTCCTACACAGCATTTAATGTATTTTGTGTTAATTTAGTCTATTGAAAAATCAATATTTTTCCTAAAGAAGGATCACAAAAAAATTGAGGCACGTTAAAACTAAGTGAAAATTTTAGGTTGTAATAACAGTCTCAGACCCAACATGGCAGCCCAGAGCTTGCTCCACCACCTCAGATGTCAGTTTGCTGTTGTACTAAGCACAATTATTTTCCACATATCTATTATGAGTTTTGTTGAGTTGTTTTCTCCCACCAGGAATAGTTTCCTGATCCAATGATGTATCTGATGTTACTTCTAGTATCTCTCTAAGTGTTCTTCTAGCAAATGAAAGCATATAGTAGATTTAAGCCCTGTTCAGGTCTGGGCAACTTGTGATCTGAATCAATGGAAATTCCTCCCCAAACTTCTCTTAATACATCTTAAAATAATGCTAAGAGACAAGTCAACAGAAAATAAAGGACTACTGCATCCTCATAAAATCTGCTTCTGATTTTCCAACTCTTGCAATAAAAAGTCACCAAAATACAGTCTTCAATTTCTACATTTCTCACAAGGTTTCTCATGCAGTGGAAAGAGACCTGACTGTCACTAAGACCAAACTGACTCTCACATAAAAGCCTTTTCTAAGCTGTTAAACAATCCAGTGATGGTCATCTTGGAATAAAAATGTAATGACAGATTAATTATATTAAAAAAAACATTAATCATCATAGTAATAAAAGACAGGATAATGTGCTGCAATCACAAATCCTTGGCTAAATTTTGTTATGGGTAATTGCATCCCACTCACCAAGTGTTGCATAGATGTCTTGGGTACTGAGAGAATTGTTACTGTGTCTGAGCCCCAGAGGTAGGTGCATTTCTGTCATGTAACATGACAGATGGCTTCCAGTCCTTTGGGATCCTTTGCATGTAACCCATGGAACAGTACTGGAATTCAAAGGAACAGATGTTCCTGTAATATGTGGGACGAATATAAGCATCTCCCTTTACTTTTAAGGTAAATGTATTCAATGCTGTTAAATTTCTCCACAGATATACCAGAAAAAAAAAAAAGTAAAAGTAATATTATTCCTTTCATGATTTAAAAGACATTTGCCATTGGGTGGATTTTTATTAGTTTGTTGGGGGGTTTTTACCAATCTATCTGCTAATATTAAAAGTGAACTAGATTTTAGACAGGAAAGGGAGGATGGAGGAAATAAATGAATCTTTTTGTAACATAACAGAAAAATTTCCAGCCATGGAGTAGTCCTATATAGTAACTGCAAATGATCTAGTGTTTATTTTTTTTCACTGTGAAATCTGCAATACCAATAGAACATAAAAATTGACTGCAATTCTAGTCCATTACCTAGTCATTTTACCACTAGAGGGCTGAAGAAACAGCTTCAATGTGAGCTAGATTATTTGAAAATTAGGCACTATTAGAATGAACACTAAGAATTTACATGCTTAGAAACAAGATATTCCTAAATTAAAAACCAAACAAACAAAACCCTGGAGTTTGTAGCATACCTTTAGAATATTTCATCATCTATGTTAGTGCAGAGATCTCTGAGCAAATTACCTCCAGTTTGGTTTAAAGCTAGAAACCACCCTGAAAAACAAGTGTGCAACTCCTGTACTCTATCGTGTTTCATTCCTTGTGCCTATTAGACTACTGGAAAAGCAATGCAAAAACATTCTAGCAACTGAATAAAGGCATCTGAAAGAGTAGCCCAATTTACAAGCTCTAAGCTGCCATATATCACACTTTGTCAAGCAAAGTTGAGTAGCTTTTCCACTGCTTCAGCTAAGTCCATGGCCACTTTTATATTGCCTCTGTGGCCAGCTTCCTACTAGATTTTTCTATTTGTCCTGGCGGTCGTGCCCTGAAGTTCCAGATTTCTATTTCCAAAATGCACAAGCTGGTTGAGAGGGACCATGTGAATGTGTAAGTTCTGCCCAGACACATGCATTCTTTAGTGTATTTCAGTCCAAGCATCTTCTCTTTAGGACAAAAAATAAGAAGGATTATTGTGTTGTAGAAATACAGAGCCAAGATCTGATCCAATAGTTCACCTTCTTCCATGTTTTTTGTATGACATGTAAATCACCAATCTTGGCCGGCAGTTCAGGAAATTAAAATACTACTCAAGATGTAAGCATCACGGATCGTGAGGAAGCAGAAAGAAGTTCTGTGCACTTCTAGTATTGCAGCACATTACAGCTATTCCTTTCCACACCATTGTGCAATGCGCTTCTCAACAGGACATAACAACCACATTGTGCTCCCAATCTAGGTCTGGAGCTATAGGCATAGCCCGTTTCATAAAATACAGGTTTTGGCACTGATGGATAGGCCTCCAAAAGGCAAAATTATCTATAAAGTGTTGTCAACCCAACTTCACATAGTTTTAACTTGGATTCAGGAATCTTTACAGCTTGGCATTCAAAATTCAGCATAGACACATCTTTAACTTGTCTACACATGGACACTAGATCTAAATCCTCAAAGTGATGTATTATGCAGTTTTTAAAGGGAGTTGTCCAGCTGTGAATCATCATGTCTCTGGAGAATAAGACAAAAGCCCAGCAAAGTTGTTCAGGAAGTGATCCTTACAAATTTTCAGGGAGAATGAGAAAATTCCTAGTTTAAAATTCCACATTTTTCTGCTTGAGTCAAGGTTTGGCACAATCTTTTATTTCAATATTTTCTTTTAATGATTGAATTTTTTTCGATCAATATCTTACTAAAAAAGAGTTTACAAAGCTGTTGCTTCTTCCAGAAAACCTTCTTTCTGGTGGCTTGGCAAGCATGATGATTATTTTGGCATTGCTGTGTGATTTTGCAAAATAGTCCCAAAGAAGGTAAAAAATTGCTTTGTTCTTTAGGTGACATCAAATTCCATTGGATTTAGTGAACCGCTACCATAAATAGGAGTAATAATTAGATCATAATTCATAATTTTTGAGACATGTTTATGCTATCCTCAGTACCAGAAGTCTGTATTACACATGGGGATTTAATGGCATAACTAAGATTTTAAGCACATAATTTTTTTCCTGGAGATGACCCTGTATTATTAAGAGCAGTATTTTGTCACCTTTCAGTAAACAGGAATAACAAAGTGTCTTAGATTTTGTATGTATGATCATATGAATTTAAAGTAACACATATACACTTATTTTTCAAAATGGATCATAAAATATATGTTCATTTATAAATTCTGCTTACATGACACTTGGGAAAGAGAAAATTCATTTTGCAGTGAATCAACAGCACAGATAAGGTCAAGAATGGAATTTAAATAATTACTATTTTTAAATCACTGGTATGTACCATGATGAAAATTTTAGCCTACTGTGTAGTTTTCTTCAGAAAGACTAAAACTTAGAGAGAAGGAATTTATATTGGTGTATTGATTTTGAACTTCTCTAAAGGAGTTATATGATATTTAGGCACTATTCTGAGGATTATTGCAGAAAATGTTGAGATCAGATACACAGCAATAAGAAAAAATTAGCTAAGATCTGTAATTCTTCATCTTTGAAAGAGATTAACTTCTTGAAATAACTCAGTTCAAAATTTGTAAAAACGAACTATTTATAGAAATAAAAGGGCAGGTAAGGATTCAATCCTTTAGCCTTCACACGAGCAAAAATTAAAGAAAATCTAATGAGGTGAAGAAAATTGTATTTAATTGCAAGATTTCAGGATGAAACAATAAGTTTTCTGTTCTGTGTGAAAAACACAGACAACTGCACCATCTGGGATTACACCATATCATCCCACAGATATTGTTAGAGCCTTTTCAGAGCCGCATCTTTTACTGGGCAACTTTTGGCTGAATCACTTTCCTCCTGGTCAATTTGTGAACATTTAGCAGTGATCATCTGGACCAGAATGTTCTGTATAACGTCCTATTTTCCTTTACCGCTGACACCAGTGGAAAGAGCTCATTGTGATTTCACTGAAGTTTGAGTGAATTTTTGTGAGTGAAGTCTGTCTGTGAAAGGTGTTTATTATAAAAATAATTACTGGTGACAATTCTGATTTAATGTTATGTGCTGTTTCTTCTAGAAATGGCTTATTCCACCAAGGTTAAATACCTAATATGTTTTAAAGCTGACAAGACTACAGATTTTGTAGAACTAATGAGATTAGCTACTGCCCTCATGTGAAGCCAAACCAGCTGAGCTTGATCAGGACGTGACTCAGTAATACCTGGATGTATCATGTGATAGACATAAATTTTTTACTTCAGATAGCTACAGCAGCAGAGCCTAGTCACTATAGGATTTTACTCTACCAGGGTTGCTTGCTATTTTGCACATTTCATGCAATTAAGGACTAACTAATTCTCCTCTGCTAAGAGAAACAACCAGGAATATGCCATCTGGACTTTTCTTCTCCATTTTGGTGTGATACGATAAATTATTTCTCTTTCCCAAATCAATTATCATTTATTTATTAAATGCTATTATTTTGCTAATAATTATTGCTGCTACTTAATAGCCACTGCATCAAAGCCATGCCAGTGCTGGACTTTCTAAAAAAAAGGCCAGAGCTCCTTGCACAGAGCTCAGAAAAGGGCTCAGTACCTTTCTGAAAGGCTCGAATTACAGAATCCAATCCCATCTAATGCATCCCTGCAAAACAATATTCTGTTCCTGCTGCCTCTCAGAAAAATCTATTAATATGGGTTTCCTTTGAGCATCTGCAATGGCACAGTGGAGCCATGATACACTGGGAAGACGTGCTTATGTAACTGTGCAGCTTTTCCTCTTCTGGGAAAAATCCTTTCAGATTTGTAATGGTAGTGACGATGCTGCAAACCACATCCAATAGCTACCATGATGTAGAAATCAAGGCTGTGTTATGATGCTAATTAGCAACATTTCAACTATATATCGTTTATTTATAATTTATTTTCTACTTTAGCACTTTGTAGTTCTTTTACAATTTTGAAAGGAAATATTGAAATTCTACATGGATCAGTCATTATGGGAATTTCAATATTAAAATAATTGGTCTTGTATAAATGTGCTTTGGCGCTGTAAAACTTCATTAACCCTCCAGCAGAGGGCAACATCTGAAAAAAATATTTCTATAAATCCAAAGAGCAGTTGCTTTTAGGATATTGCAACTACAACATATGTTTTCATCAGGGAATCTTCCTTTGAAAATACAGTTTGCATTTAGTTACCAACTGGGCAAGTGAAGTAGCTTAATAATTTCAGAAGGACTTGTTTAAAACACGAGTTATAATTTCTTTTAAGTAGCACATTACAGAAACGGTAAGATTAAAATGAAACCTAAGAGAAATATAATGGTTATGACTTAGAAAGAAATACTGATTTTTGCGTCTTAAATTTTCTTCAAAGAGATAAAAGTTTACTATTATTAGATTCTAGATGGAAAAGTAATTCTGTTCAGGATATGCTCAGTTCATTCCAGCGCTGTCAATACCACAAATCAAGGTTGAGTGTTACAGTGGCCTACTCAGAGGCATGAAAACAGAGGACAAAAAAGAGATGGAAAATATTAAATGCTTTAGAGAAAGCAGTCACTAATGGATTCTTAACATGATCTAAAATAAGCTGAGTAAACATGGATATAGAGATAAATATACCTTTGGATCGGGTGTTATCTGTTTATAGCATTACCGCAGCATTATTGCAGCTGTGCCCGGTTTGCCCGGGAGCGGGACTGGCTGCACGAAGGCCACGTCCTTTCCGCACACCCGCACTATCCGAGGAGCAGCGGCGCTCGTCGAAGGCGCGGAGAGCCCCGCGCCGGGCGCGGCCGCGGGAGGCGCGGCGGGGGC
>VZTA01005550.1:0-17819 GCA_013398855.1 Mohoua ochrocephala | reverse complement strand
CACCTCGCTCACACACACACGCGCGCACTCTTCCTCTCATTCTCCCTTTACCCGTAGGTGCACCGATAGCCATTGAATGAGGGCGAAAAGTTAAGGGATTAAACCAATATGAACCATCGTTGCTCGTAGCAGTGCCGTATCCAGAGCAGAGCAGTATCCAGCGAGCATCTCCGCAGGAATGGAGTCGGTAAAACAAAGGATTTTGACTCCAGGCAAGGAGGGATTGAAGAATTTTGCTGGAAAATCGCTTGGTCAACTCTACAGGTAAGATTGATATCTCTTATAGGATTCTACTTCCTAGAAAAAATTGGAAGCTTTTCTTAAGCTCCCGTTGCTGCAGGAGGTCGAATGCTTTGAGGAGGTCAGCGGTGGCAGGGTTGGGAGCTGTTGCGATTCTGCTGGATATAATCTAGATCCTGGAAACTAGTGCTGAAGCTGCTCAATATGGCACCCTCGTAACTTCTCTATCTGACTCGTAGATGGTGTCAGTAAAGATGTAGTAAAAGATTACCCCACCTTTCTTCCACAAAAACAGGATCTCATCTTGAAATCATAATCAGGAGAGAGCAGCAACCTGTATTTTTATTCTGTCTTAATTTTGCAATGCACTCACAGGATCTTGCCCCCTGCCCTTAACAAACATAAAAAAAAAAATTCTGGTTTTGATTAGTCTTGTCCTTTGTGTAATTCATCGTCAGATGAAGATAAACATGGAGATGTATAAATAATTGATATCCGAACGATTTTTTTTCTCCTGAAGCTGAAACATATAGAGGAATGTGTTTAATTATTTATCCATTTGCCTTTAGAAGCATCTGCTTGTCCTATTAAGTGATATACAACCGCAATTGCTAAACTCAAAAGCATCACTCCTGTATATTTCTGTGTGTAAAGAACATTTCTATCATCATCGAGCCCTGTGCACACAGATAAATAAGTCCAGATTCTTGCATACCTACGAAGTGTATCCACTAAAGTTCACACATCGTTCTCCATCCAATCTCGTGACTACAGTGACCTCCACAACGTGTGAGAATAGTCTGTGAAATTCCAATATATTTTCGATTGTACCGTCTGCTAGAAATTACCCCGAAATATTGGGTTGGGGTTGGTTTTTTGTTAGTTTGGTTGTTGTTGGTTTGTTGTTTTGTTTGGGGTTTTGGTTTTTGTTTTGTTTTNTTTTTTTTTTTTTTTTTTTTTTTTTTTTTCCCGAATTACAGCTATAAGGTAACTGCGGATTTGTCTACCCAGGGTAGGTCACGCAAAAATCTTTTTTCCATACCTATGCGGCAGTGCTGGGCACAGGCACAAGGCTGTTTCACAGCATGAGTCACAACTACTGCTGCCATTTTAAGGGAAGGGGACATATCAGTGAAGTGATAAAGACAAAATTAAGACTTCCATTTTCATAGGAAGTGTACCATTAAGAAAAGCCAAAAGCAAAATTAAAGTCACCAACAATGCAATTAATTTCCTACAATTTTTGGTTATATTTAAGTCATTTTCAATTGTTGAAAATGAATAATAATGAGAAAGGATAATCCAGAATAACTGCTTAAAATATAATTCAGGAAATAAACCTTTTCTTTTTCGTTCTTAAAGACTCTACAACATTTAAATAAAACTATTATCTCTACTGCTTGTAGTCACACAGTGAATAATAAAGAAACGGTATTTGTATTTTCCAGCAAAACTCCGTTTGAATTCACACCTCGACTAATAATCGCGGGATTTGCTAATCTTTTTCAGCTCACGGCAATTAAGTACTTTGTTTACTCTTCTTAGAATCGAAACAATTTTCTTGCCTCTTACACATTGATTTTCAGTCTATTCCCGAAAACAAGACGCCCATTCAGGGAGAAAACACTCCTACACTACCCTTTATCCACACGAACGAATTTTGAACATAAACCCACGGTGGTTTATTTTATTCACAACTTTGAGACATTTCTTATTGCCGCGATCTCTAAGCATGGAAATAATACGCCCAGAAAAGAAAAATCAGAAGAATTTCAGCTGAGTAGCTTTCAGAGAAAATCCCTATGTTTTCTCCCAAACACAGATAACTTTTAAGCCTTATTCTGCTAATTGTTACTGCCCTATCACCCGGATGAGTTAACCTGAAAGAGACGCTTCTCCGAGTGAGAAAACACTTCTAGAGCAGACGCGAGGGCAGCGGTAGTAGAGCCCAGAGTGTCGGCAAATGGTCACGTATTTGCTTCTCAAGACGACGTAATTGGTTCGCTTTTCTGATTTTTAAATATCTCAGTGACTTCAGAAGAAGATTTAGGGAGTCAGTATGGGACACTTGCTCGATAAACCTGATTTTTCTTGCTACCGACACAGCATTTTAAAAGATTAAAAAAAAAAAAAAAAGTTCTAAATGTTCTAAATCACCTTTCGTAGTATTTTTCAGCTGATTGGAAATAGCTGCAAATAACCATTTCCCTTCAGATTCCTTCAGATTGTTTTCTAGGAGACACGATTTTCAAGTAAAACCGAGGACGTGTGGGCAATGAGACAGTGCTTAAAGCTGCTCTGGGAAGGTTAAACCTGCTCGGTGATCACACGCTCACAACGTGTAGCTGAGTACTGAGATCTTTGGGAAAGCCTTCTCCGGAGACGCCAGTTCTCTGAAGACGGTCATGTTTTCTTTCACTGCATGTGACAGCCATTTTGCAAATCTAAAATAAATAGCAATATCGCCCTCTCCTCCTCCTCGCTCCTCCCTCCCGTCTTTTTCTCTTAACATTTCTTTTGTTCCAAGACCTAAAGCGAGGTGCACACCAAGATCACCCCCTTGGTGTTTCTAATATAGCAAAGTGGCAATAAAACCCTCCAGAAGCCCGTTTCTGTTTCTACGCCTCTTGGGCTGCCCAACATGGCGCCTCTGCAGTGGTTACAGATGATGTCTTCTTGATGCGTCCTACATATTTAAGCAGAAGTCTTTAATGATAGATGAGCAATTCTCAGCTAGAGCTCCTCCCTGGGCTGCTGCGGAGGGGTGGCGGGGGGAGTTGGGGATGACTAATCGTGACTCCCACAGGTCATTGCTAAAGAACAGTTGAAGGTGAATGGGAAGCAAGGAATAAATCCTCAAATCAATCTCCAAGCCAAAGGAGCGAGGGGAACGGTGAATTTAAGACTTCAGCTCCCCGAAATTGTTGTGCCTTCAGGCGGCCAGGGCTTGACTTTCCCTTCTTGTGTCGGGCAGAGTCCTAGAGAAGAGGCAGAAGCCCGGGGACACCATCGAGCTGACTGAAGATGGAAAGCCCATGGAAGTGCCCGAAAAGAAAGCCCCGTTGTGCGACTGTACCTGCTTCGGGCTGCCCCGGAGGTACATCATTGCCATCATGAGTGGACTGGGATTCTGCATTTCCTTCGGGATCCGATGTAACTTGGGAGTGGCCATCGTGGATATGGTCAATAACAGCACCATACACCGAGGAGGAAAAATTATTAAAGAGGTGGGAACCTTTCCCTCGTAAATCCCACATCCTCCCAGTACAACTCTCAGTCAAACACCTCAGCGCAGGTGGTACGGGCTCTGGATGGTTTCGTGGCATTTCCCCCTACCTGAGCCCCGGTGCTCCCCGGTCCCAGGGCGGGCGGCCCCCCTCCCCCTGCCCGGCCCCGCCGCTGCCCTTCGAAGGACAGAAATCCCGTTCTTGAAGCAGAAACAATTTCTACCAGTTATTTATATTTTTTCATTTCAGTTCCTAGCCCCAGTTTGCGGTATTGTGCGGACAATTCGCCCCCCGCCCTGTCGTTTCCACACAGCCTTGAAAAACGCAGATATCTCGTAAAATAAACACAGGGGATGGGAGAAGGAGGGCGTCGAATAAGGGACTGTCAGCGGGTGCACCTCGACGTAAATGAGGCGGGGTGGTTTTACAGGAATGTTTGAAAACACCAGGATGAATTTGCTTTGACAAAAGGTGTTAAATGATAAGAGCCGTTTTAAAGCCAGATAAAGTGTGATGAGAAAGATGTGATAAATGCAGATGAGTCTTAAACACTCAAATCCACAGAAATACCCCTTACGGCTTGCTGCTCGCACAGGCAAAGAGGTAAGTGCGGGGGCTGTGCGCCGCCGGCCCCTCCCGCGCAGGGCCGTGTCCGTGAGCCGAGGTCCCGCGGGTCCCAGAGCTCCCGGGCTCTGCCCTGCCTGGCCCCGCGGTCCGTGTCTCGGTCGAGCGGCTCAGGGCACACGGGACCCCCCTGCCCCTCTCGTGTCCCAGGGAGGCACGGGCGGTGTTGTTTCTATCGCTGTTATTGGGTTTGTTTTGCTGATCTGGCGGGCAGTCGGAGCGTTTGCCGTGGGGGGCTGGGGGCAGAGCCCGGCGCCGGCACTGGAACCCCTTCGATTGCACTGCGGGTGAAGCTACTCGCGAGGGAAAGCTCCAAAGTGGCACAATTACAGCCTTCCTCTTCTCTTTCTCTCTTTCTGTCCCGGTCCCTTGCATTGGAAGAAAGCGAAGTTTAACTGGGATCCTGAAACAGTTGGCATGATCCACGGCTCTTTTTTCTGGGGATACATAATCACCCAGATCCCCGGAGGGTACATCTCATCCCGGCTGGCAGCGAACAGGTAACTGCGGCCTGAATAGCGCCAAGGCTCCGGCCGAGCCCGAGCGGGGCCGGGCTGCGGCAGCGGGGGCCCGGGGGTGGGGCGCGGGGCTGAGCTCCAGACAGCCGGGGCTCCCCTGCACCCCCAACTTAACCCCCGCTCAAAGGCAGGACCTTAGGAAGGGAAGGACCGCTTACATGTGATCCGGGAACTCCACCGTGATGGTGCATTGCTCACCCTCCTTCCAACAACCCCCTGGTTTTGCGGCGGATATCTCATGATGGTTTCCTTTTCCTTTAGACAGTCACTTAAGGAGGTTGTGGCAATGATATTCAAACAACACCTATTCAGAAGCAAATTCAAAGATTCATTATTTCATCAAAGCTTGAGAGATTTTTTTTCCTGTGATTAAATTAAAGAATTTTTTTTTTTGTTTTCGTGAAAAGGAAAACCATCAGCAGGAATTTTTCATTAACGCACAAATGAATTTAGAATGGTCGGAAAACATGTTTAAATGAGACTTCCACAATGAAAAGAAAGTGCAGATGGTCTGGGGACTTAAGGACTCGTTTCTATGGTGTCTGGCAATTTTTCAAGCACCCAGGGTGCGATCCTACCTGTTAATTAGATCCACTGAGTATTCGAGACACATGAGGCTTTCACATCCATGCTTAATGCCACAGGCTCATCGTTTGCAGAAGCAGCAAAGGTCCTAGTGCTACCCTTCAAACCAGTACCACACTAAGTGCAAATGGATGCTAAACTCAGCCACATATACCTTTAACTCTTCTCAGGAGTGTGCAACATTAAAGGTAGGCCTGGATGGGCAGAGAGGCTTATCCTGGCGAGAAAGATGGCTTTATGTGTGCTTGAGACTGAGAGGAAAGAGAGAGGGTGGCTAAAGCAAAAAATGGTTTCCTCAAGATAAATCTCTTTTAGACAGATCTACAGTAGAAATGAGTATTTACAATTGGAGAGATACTCTATAACTGAGAAAACACTAATATCCTACCCTTTAAAACAAATAAATCAAAGCACATCATTTTTAAACTGAGGTGTCCATTGTCTTTCTGTTTACGAGTGCCATCTTTCTGATAATGGTTCAGAAATGTAAAAGGCTTTGTCAAATAGCCATTAAAGCCATTTAAAGGACTATTTACCTTTTCTTCCTCCTTTAATCATTTTTGCATCTTTACACAGTCTGTAACTCCTCAGGATTAATTGGAGTTTTGGTTGAGTAAAGGCTGCAGAATCTGACTCAGAGAATCAAAAGCAGTCTTCATTCACCCAAACAACATCAGAAAAGCCATTTGAACCAATTCAGATGTAAAGTGATGCAACTACAAAGATTTGCAAGACAATGGCAGGGACTTTGCCAGGAAAAGTAGAAACACACAAGTTGGCATGTGTAAATCAGATTTTTCTCTTCTTCACAAACATTTACATTTAGGACAATAACTGAGGACTACTCCAGTTAAGCTAGGTGTATTTTATCTAATTAGTTATTATTCCTGTGGAAGCACATCATGCCTCAGGTGTATTGTGTCATTCCCAGGCATCTCTCTGCCTATATGTTCTGTAGGGAACCCAGGTTACTGGGAGTATCCACCCCAAGTGGGGTGATGAAACCCCTTCTTTTCTTTTTGTGTTTTTCACAACCAAGTCAGTGACTGTGACTGGATTAGGGATATTTATCACGTTGGGAGACTGATGATTATCTGGCTAGACTTTATGAACCTTTTAAAGATTCAGGTACCATTACGATACTGCTGAGACTTGCTGTGGTCTTCACATTTCATCAGTCATTTGGGGAATATGTATAAATGCTGATAAACTTGTGGGTACAAAAAGATCCAGTCGATCAGATGATATATTAAACTTTTGGTTGACTGAATTCTGTTCTATATATGACACTTGAGTGCAAAGTAACATCAGAGAGGGAGGAACCACACTGAAAAGTCTCACTGAGTGGGATCTTAAGCCATGTGGGACTAGAAACACATCACAAGCTTCCAGCATGATGCTCTACTAAAGCAATCAGTGTAATCCTAGAATGTTTATTTTTCTTTATTTAGTGCAATGA
The DNA here is from genome assembly GCA_013398855.1 of Mohoua ochrocephala. Taxonomy (NCBI): domain Eukaryota; kingdom Metazoa; phylum Chordata; class Aves; order Passeriformes; family Acanthizidae; genus Mohoua; species Mohoua ochrocephala. The sequence goes on along the minus strand of VZTA01005550.1, from coordinate 11,166 downwards.
GTGTATTTAAGTCAATGACATTAACCTTGGTTTTTTGTGGATAATTTGGACACATTCATTTTAGTATGAGTGTTGAAAAATTAGAGACAGCTTTGGAGATCTTTAATTGCTTCAAAAATGACAGTATAAAGTGATGCCTAGTGAAAGAAATATCAAGAACTATGTATTCAGGATACATGTATATAAAAGGATTACTAGGAGGTAATCTGATTCTAAGTATGCATGTAATTCCACTGGAAAAATTGCTTGGTATAAGTGTGTGCTTTAGTCCTCTGGAAAGGTATAACAAGAATCAGCAATTGACAGCCATACAAATGAAAAAAAGCTTAAATAGTAACAATAATGACTACCCACCACTGGTCCAAACAGAGAAATTATGTGATAGTTTTTTCATTGGGTTTTAAATTCCTATAATGGAAGTTATGTTTTAGCTATTATGAAATGTTTGCAGTAGAGGAATAATTAAGCAAAATATAAGGCATAATCAAGTGTTAAGGTCTGTGAATTTCAGGCTAGATGGCCCTATAACTAAGCACATGTTTTGTTTTTAATCTAGAAATTTAATAATTTAATTCAAATTAATACTCCCTGTTTCACATTCACGCAAGTGCAGCTGTCTGTGAATAAACTACCTGCTGTGCTGTCACACACATATGGAAAGGTGTGAAACTACTCGGTTTTAGCACCTCATCTCAAGATAATTTAAATATCGTTATACATTAAACTTCTGATAATAATATATTTTAACCCTTTAAATATTCTTCATGTTGGAAATCTATAACAAGCCCTTTGCCCTACCAAAAGGAGTACTAAAATGCTGTGGCAGTATGTCCTCACTGATTTCCTAAGTGAACTGTTTAAACATTTACTGTAAATCAGGGAAGATTCTTTGAAATTAATAGGGCATTGTTAGATTGCACAATAGAGAATCAATTCCCAATGCAGTTATTTATTTAAAATAGAAATGCTAGTTTTGACTGTATGTGCCAAGCATTGTTTCAAAAGTAAATCTGCAATAATCACAGACTATCTTTTATAAAACAAAGCTGAGTGACCATTTTAGCTCATTTGTGTATGCTCAAACATTAGAACTTTCTGACACAAAGGGCAGGATAAAATGCTAATTTTTTAAAAATTAAAATGGCAATGATGTATATTTCCTATTATCTGTCAAAGCTCAAATCCTGGCACTATTCACATTAAAAAACGTAACTACATGACTATGCTACATTTCTCTACAATGCAACTATCTGTCATCTATGCTGAACTCTCCATCATTGTCATTCTAATCTGAATGAAATTACACAAATTAACATTTCACTTCAAATTAATCTTTGTTTCTCATGTGCCATTCTTCTTGTTGTGAAAGGCTAAATCCTTCTTCCCAGCAAGTAATCTGATAGGATTATTTGTATGAATAAAATGAATGATATTTCAGACAACTGTCTGTCAGTGCATCTCGTCTCAGCATCCCACAGGTTTTCACTGAAACTGTCATTAGCATGTCAGTGAAATCAGAATCTCTCTAACTCAGCCATAATGACAACAAGCATAAAAATGTAAGGTAAAGTATTGGTTTAGAAATATAAGTAGAAAGATTTCCTAGAAGTTCACATCTTTACATTTCTCTATTTTAGAAGCAGAAATTGTTCCATTCTTAGAGCAGGTAGGCATATTGTGCGTTTTCTGATTTGCAAACAATTCACAGCATGAGTAGGGGATTAGTGGATGATTAAACAAGTGCCAACTTCTGAACTTCTGAGGACTTCAGCTGACCTTGCATTGTGGGGAACCCCCCCCCACCACCGCGAGCTCCACTTGCCAACCCCACCTTTCATATTCAGTCCAAAATCCTGCATATTGAACTGGTCTCTGATCCCTGGCACTGGCGTGGGGCTCATCTGTTTTCCGGCAAGGAAGCCAATGTTGCACAAAAAACCCCAAGATGATTTTGTCATCCTGCAGCATTGCGGATTCTTTTAAGTACCAGTCTTTACAAGAAGGGGACTGGGAAAACTGGTAGCTGGTACTGCTGCTCCCTCTGCCATATGGTTCAGGGTCCTTCCATTTTTCTGTCATGAATGATGAAGCTGTTTTCACAATTTAATGATGCAACAAGGGATTTAGATGGGGGTTTTGCTTGATAAAAGGGGGCCTCAGATGTGTGACAAAAATTAATAATGTATCCAAGCCCTTATTATACTAGATTAGATGGCGGGAGGTCGACTTTTACATATTAATGCTTCATGAAGGGCTTATAATAGGATTTAGTATGAAGAGCACAGACACACATCCCCCTCCTCCCACATACACACATGAATGAAAATAACCTGGTTTATCTCGATTTAAGAAAGCCAAATAAAGCTGTTATACTATGGCTTCTGGCCACGGACTGCTATTAAAGAAGATCGGTTTTAAGTGATTCTCCTATGAAGCATGTTCAGCCTAGGACTGGTGCTTGGGAACAAGTGTTCACCTCTAATGGCAAAGGTAGATTATTCTCTCTGTTTTTTTGGGCAGCTGAGTTCATCTGCCGCTCTAATATTCATGGCATAATCCCAGCTTTGTTAGTCCTGTGCCGTTTTATGCAAATTAGGGGCCCAATTCTGATAAAAACACTACGTTCTGTCTATCATTTAGGAAAACATAAATTGTCAGGGTGAACATTTCACAGGGATATGTTTACAGTAGAGGGGTCAACAGAGTCATTGGGAAACTAGCCTGTACTAGATGAAAGTCAGAATGACTATATATGCCACAGAATAGCTAAACAGTGTCTCCCCATGATGGGTTCAGTTCTACTTAGTTACTTTGAAATACATAAACATAAGTAAAAGTTATCCCAAGAAGGGTTATCAGTGGGATTACAGACTGAAAAAGATAACTAGACTAAGACAAATATTATTGGGAGATGAAAAAGTGACATGATAGGTATATAATTTTTTAAAAAATCAATACAGGTAGTAAAAATCTTCCAAATGAGTGGTTTCTCACAGTTTGCAATCAAGGAGGTGAATATGGAGAACAGCTGAAAATGCATGGGGAACAGCTGAAAAAAAAGAAAAAAATTCATGCTATATTACCAAGCAAAACAAATCTCTTCAGAGTCAGTAAGAGCACTGTTTATGTACGTTGGGAGCAGGTAAACAATCATTAATGGTGTTCAACTTTTAGCTTTCAAGGCACCTCAGGCAAGAGGGTTATAGGCTAAAATGTTATTTTCTCTGGTACTGAGAAGCAGTTGTATAACTGTACATTGACAAATGTGGAATTTTGGAACTAATTGAATACAGAAGGGAAATAATCCTTGAGATACTAAATGCAGAGAACTAAATTTATTTTTGACTAATTTTTTCAGGACTAAATATAAAATTTTCAGAGTTTAGCCCTCCTTGTTGAGATATAACTACAAGAGTAGGGTTATGTTTGAAATTTGGGCTTATTTTTGCATTCCGTCTTTCATTGATGAAAATCCTTTAAAATCATTATCTGTATAAAATTCACTACATGGTTTACATAAAATTACACCAGATGCTCTCAGAGAATCCTAGCATGGTTTGGGTTGGAAGAGACCTTAAAGATCACCCCGTTCAAACCCCTGTGTCATGACACCCCTTTCAGAACAAGCTGATAAAGAAACTTCTTATTTATTGGGATTATATCATCTGGATATGTCAATGCTGTCAAACAGCTTTGCTCCCAGTTCTCTCCTAGTCCTGAGCCTCCATGAATCCTTACTGCATTAGCAGTGGTATCTGATAAATAAAACACTCTCCGAAACAAAACCCATGGATGCTTCTGATGGTTAATTGCAGGCACTCTATGCAACAGGTATCCTTAATCACTCCTACTTGCTTTGTTACTTCACCCCAAAACAATTTGTACACCGGGTTTAATGCAACAAGATGTTGTCTAGGTTGGTTGCATAAAAACACTAATGTCACTGTCGCTTTGGCATGAAGGAATCTGCCTTTGCTCTGAGCAGTCCTGATAAAATCGGCTATAACATGTGGCCCCTATGTCAGAAAACAGTCCAAAAGCAGTACAGATGTCCAGCTTTTGAGTCCAACACATAGTAATTATCCTCCCAGACAACTTCACAAAACATTTTAAAATTAAACCTACAGATAATTCCTTTGAGAAGTGCGTTACATATCTCTAAATCAACAGAGGCAGTTGAACCACAGCCTAAGACCTGCATGTTGGTAAGGTGATTTGAATGAGATAGTCTTGGTTTGAAACATTATCTAGCAGATTACATATTTAAAGAGCAAGCTGTCCCAAAGCTAATGAGCTAGAAGGAATGAGTCAGAGCTTTATCTAGACATATACAGATATAATGAGTTGTAAAATGAAACCGCGGGTTTGAGAGATTCCCCAGCTGAATTCAGACAGGAAAGAGAGAGGATTGGTAGAGTGAGCAAATGAATGAAGAAAAAAAGCAGACAAAGTGTAGAGGATCTGATTTGCTTAGGGATGCAAAAGAAAGAAGATAGGACTGTGGTTGTGGAAACTGAAGAGATTAAAACCATTAAAATAAAACAGCATGGGTTGAAGACATATACTGGATTTATGAAATAAAAAGTTGGAAAGGAAAAACTACTACTGAGTAGGGCAAATGCTTATAACTTCTGAAATGGAATCTGATCTGCTTATGAAAGGATGATGTAATGCACTTGCTGGTAAGAGCAACAATCTGAATTTAATGATCCAGCAGTCTTTTACAATCAGCATCAATTGCAATGATGCTGCCATCCAAGAACGCCCAAGTTCTTCATAAAATACACACTGAAATATCAAAGAACAGGTCTGGTCTGCAAACAAGCAATGGAAGGCGCAGCCTGAAAACTGTTTGGGGTGTTGGTATGAGTCAGTGACATTAGTGGGGTTTGAAGAAGGCAGAAAGCTAAAGGACTTCGGGTTGCTGATACACATAGACTTAGTCTCTGCATGGCATTTCACACCAGTGCTTGATCCAGTCCCTTGTATCGTCTGTTTTGCCAAGTCTTATGAATATTTTGGGATTTTTTTTTGTCTTCAAACCTAGCAGATCAAACCATAGCAAATTCAGGTCATCAAAATGTACATGTTCTGTATCAAAGTCTTAGAAGGTCCTCATTGCACCTGATACAGGTAGAGATATGTTTTGTAAGGAGGGAAGTGCTAAGTGTCAGTTAACCCCTGAGATTTCTATATATTCAAAGAAAAACCTAGGTTAAAAAGTTGATCGCAAACTGTCATTGCCAGCAACATTTGCAGAAGAAAGGATTCAGAAAAGCTGCTATAAGCTCACAGACATTCCAGTTAGCTCCTGTCTCGCTTCTTTCTAGACATTATGTTTTACTGGAAAAAAAAAGAAGTATTTAATACAGCATTGAGCCTTGCAGTTCCTCACAGACAAAATATTCTTGGGGTTGTATAAAAATACAACGTAATCACGTCTATGTTGTGTTGCTGGCCCTTTGCAGGAGAAGGTGTGTCACAGATGAAAGACAGTAGGTAGAGTCAAAGTAAAAAGAATAAATTTTACGAATCTTGAGCTGACAAAATAGTCTAAAAAGTCACATTGTGTGATACATATTCTGCTGCTCAGACCTGCTGCTGCACTAGGACTCTCCCATACAAGCACTGTTCAAGAAAGAACAGCAAAGGAGAGTCAAAACCCAGCTTAAGTTTTTATACGTGTTTCATAAAATGAGTCTTTGCTCAACATATTTCATATGATTTCTGTAAGGCAAACCAGCTCACCAACTTGAATCCAAATAAATTTCATTTCTTTTATAATGACAGATTTTTTTCATTTGGTCTTTAAAATAGGTTGGGAAAACTTCACAAGAAAAGTCATGTGTTCAATCCTCTTTATTTTCCACCCTTACCCAACAGATTTGTAACTAAGACTAGGGAAAATGTTTTATCACTGTTTACAAATCAAATATTTGTTCAATACACATACTTCATCCAATGAAAATAATGTTCTCTAGAATATGATCAATATTCATGTAAAATTGTCAAATGCAGAGGTTTCTCAGAAAAGAACATGGGTTACATTTTCCATAGGTTCCTCTTTACAGTCAGAATAAACTAACTTATAATATTTTGAATTTAATTTGTTGTAATGGTGCAAAATGCTTTCACACACACCCCCACACCCCCTATGATTCCCAAGAAAACTAACAAAATAATCAAACTTTCCTATTCAGTAGATAGATCTTCCTTGAAATGATGAGCAGTGGCACTTTGGAGATAAAAGCTATTCAGTTACAGTCCTGAGTTAATTTTCTATGGAAGCCATTGAATACTTTCTATGCTTTCGTATTTTTCAGTGCAAATCTGTTGAAATACGTGCAATGGTGTTTTGTAGTTGTAAGTGACCAAGACTTACTGTTCTTTAATTATTTTGAATTTTAATGAAATTACATTAATAATTCACTGGTGCAGCATATATTCACACATCTTAAAACTACAACATTTTCTCGTTTAAAAAAATGTTTAAAAATCTGTTTTAAACATACAGAGTTACTTTTCGATATTTTTTTAAAGGACGAATTTAGCTAAGGTACTTCCTATGCTTTAGAAAAGACACATTTGGTACCTGTAAGTTTCATTTTCTCAACGTGACTTTACTTATTCAGAGAATAGAGACATTGATAATTGTGGAATTTGTTAAATATATTAAAAGTTGACCTAAATAAAAATACAGAGGACTCAGCTGAGGGAATGATTCCTCCACATACCCAGCTAAAAGGGTCTTTAGCTTTATGAATTCTTTGCGGCAATTTTCATTCCCAGTCATTGGGGTAAAAGGATGCCTCTAACTGGGACCCCTTACTTTCAGATATCCTATATGTAACTCGATATGTCAGCCATCTGGCACTCAGCATTCGACATGCACTGTGCTCAGCTCACTTTTTGAGCTGACACTGCTTCCAGCTGAGTAACAATATCTGTAACACACTGCAGAATGCTCATGTAATGTGAATTGCCTGACAAAGGTAGATGACAATAGTGCTGCTGCACAGATGCAGAGATTAGAAATCCAGAGATGAAAATAAATATATTTCTTTCTCTTTAGTTTGTCCCCAAAGAGAAAAATGAGCCAATTGACTTGAAACCTAAACAGATTAATTCCCCCTGAAACCTCATTCCATTCTAAGCACTTCTCCTGAGCTGTCAGAGTAATTTTCTTTCTCTTCTCCCATCCCAAATGTCTCGCATTCAAATATGATTTTGCTATTATTACTACTTGTATTACAGGAGGATTAAGTCACAGTTCATGACCTTTGAGGCCAATGTCAGCAGAACACTGAAGATCAGCGTTAGGTTCTGATTTTGGGGACTGAGTCTACTCAGTCTAGAAATAGAATTAGATAAGTAAAGTATAATTTTTTGTTTCAGGACTGCTTCTGGTCACTTATGAGGATCAGAATTTATTGGGGTTTTTCCCCTCTCCTTGACATACTACTATTGTGTTTATTGTCTTCTTTTGTATACGGTTATTTTCTTCTAGATATAGTTGCACAGTTGCTGATTTTGAGTCAGAAAGGAATTTTTTCGCAAGACTGGGGGCTGCTGAAGACATGTCATGGCATTTTACTTCCATCCTAATGCAGGGGCCAAGAATTATGGCAGTGTCATTGGTCTCGCCTGCTTTATCTCTGTGATATACTGCAATTTTCCCAGAGTTTACCTTCAATCTGCTAAAGCTCTTAATTTGTGCCATGGCATTAAAACATGTTTTGTGGGGTTTGGTGTGTGCCTAGAATGAAATGGATTCTCAAGGATACCTCTGAATGAAAGTGCAGCCACATGAATTTCCTAGGCTGAGCTCAGCCCAAGGGAGACCCTGCAGCAAGGCTTGGCTCACTCCAGTAGCCCAGCTGCGGAAACACAACTGAAGAAAGGTACAACAGGGCATAGAAGCTTTGAGTCTGTGTGTCTGATGAGGGCCCCACCTCTCCATTCAATGTGATATCAGAATATCAAGAGGGCAAAGTGGTACTTGTATGAAAATGCAGTAGGATGTGGAGAGGAATGAACACTCCTAAACAAGCTGGAAACTGTGTTTTTCAGGAAAATATATCTGTCTGAGAATGAACATTAACCATCAATGCATATGACAATGGAAGCACACACACATTCAATTTGCCATGAAAACATAAGAAATCGAAGCTTTCTAGCCCATTGTTGGAGTTAACATTGTATCAAAATTGAGCAAGATGCAGAAATTAAACATAAAGGATCATAAATCACTAGCTTAATAGACAGAAATAAAAGTAAGCAGAACAAAAAGGATTATGCAATTTGAGGGTTTGATGTGTGAGTCAGCAAAATAGTTTAGAAATGCCCTAGGAGCAATCAGAATGTTCCATTTCCCAATTAAATATATTCAAATGTGAGCTGCATTCAAATATATTTTGATTGACTGTAGCTCAAAATCATTCTTACTTGATCTAAATAATAATAAATAGTGTTGAATGAGATATTTAAAACAATAAAACAGCAAGTTTATACAAAAAACAGCACTATATCACAATATTTTGTTAGGTAGAATTCAGTATTTATGGAAATAAACATAAGAAGATTAAAGGGCACAAAGGAGAAATACTGATGATATTTATGATTGTGTGCTGAGAGATGCAAAGCAAATATAGGAAGATTTTTTTGCTCTTGTTTAAGAGTTATGGAGGAAATGGACTCACTAAGATAGCTATGCATGACATCACTTTTAATAGGTATTCACAAAAAGAATAAAAAAGCCATTTCTTGCAAGAATCATAATTTAACTCTATTCTGCTTTTAAATCCTTAGATATTTGGGGGGAGAGAGGAAATTGTTCTTATAAAGCATAGTTCAGAGGGAGAATTGACTCACAAGTGACGCTGCGGAATTATTTCATCATCTGCACCTTGATGTAACCAGTACTTTTGTGTCTAAATACAGGCAGGATTTTAATCTGGAAGAAGCATGTCTCTGATTATTCCTTCAGTTACATTTTCCTTTGTCTTCTAGAAGGAACAGACTCAAGGAAACAGCTTCTCTTTAGTGAACATGAGAACAGAGGCAATTCTGGGAAACAGCTTTCAGCTGTGGCAAATAGAAGCTGATTCCACATACTGGATTAAAAAACTGGAGTAAATTTCCTTGAAGAAATAGTTATCTACTGTAACAATTTTATAAATCTCATACTTAAAAAGAGATGGCATTTTTTAATATTCTATCTTCACATGATTTTAACAGGACAAGACACCATTGGAGTTAATGTGAACATATGGAGGTATTAAATTGTGAGGAAAAGAACTGCATGTAGTTTTGGAGTAGACACTCATAAAGAAATCAAGAATATAAGCCAATTTGGGTCAAAATAGTCCTCACAGTGCAACACAAACATGTGCCCAGTCAGTCCCAGCAAATGTATTGAACATGCTGACAAGCAAAGCCAGAAATATGCTGTACAGACAGCTAAAGGTTGTTTAACTTGAGGTGGAGATCACATGGAACACAATGAGAATGAGGCAAGATTAAGAGCTCTTTAGCAAAGCTTCCTTATCATGCCCTTTAATATGTGTCAAATGAAAGTGGCATATACTCAGTTCGCTATTTGAAGATTTGTTTCAGACTGCGATTCTAAATGCAGAATGTGGAATATTGTGTCTTTGAGGAGAATTTTCACCCTGCTTCTTTAGCTCAAGCATCCTGCATCTTTAGCCCAAGGTCTGTTTCTCACTGACTTATGGCACTGTACCAGTTTCTGAAGAACACGAGCTAAGGTCAAAGGTTTCTGTCAAATCAGTTCCACATCAGATACCATGATGTCATATGTCATCAGATTTTTATTTGCATTACATAGCTTTATACAAAAAAAGACACAATAATGCTAGAGAAAAGGTTTCCTCCTACAAGGGGTGGATATTAATTGAATCAAATAAAAATTCAGTCAAATCAGTGGAATTTTGAAAATGAATCACCACTTCATACATTTATTTAGATTTTGTAATGTGCTTTATCTGAAGTTAGGATGCTGTGGAATCAAAATGAGCAATTTTCAATGAGTAGCCTCTGAAAAAACAGCAGTAAGAATGATCTGTTCTCTATGGATATGTGTTTCCAGATCAATTAACACTTGTGTCTAAGAAAATCCCGGCTCTGTTTGAAATTCTTCCTGCTGCTTTTGGCTTGTATAAAAGTGGAGTCTCTTCTGCTTTATAAGGAGTGAGTGCATGGTGTCACTTTCTTACAATTAAAGCACATGAGAAACTCTTTTACTGACCACGTGCTTTAGCAAACCATTTGGAGACAATTTCTAATTTTGTTTCCAGAGGGTGGAGAATTAAATCAGCTTTGGTTGAAATTAGTGCGAAAATTAAAGGAAAATGGGTGTTCTATAGGGGAAGTAATATCTATACCTGTGATTGCATAAGATATATTTCCTTAGGAAATAATACTAAATAGATAAATACATCCATGTTTGGTCTGGGTCTTACCAGATAGATTATTACACTAGATGGAAGCAGACACTTATCCAGCCCGGTTAGTATGTTCCCCATGTAAAGAACACATGTATTGATATATGAGCATCTGTAGAATAAGTGAATTGGAACAACACTGAAGTTGCTTACTTCCCCTTTTTTTCCACCTTTGCAGAGTATTTGGTGCTGCTATACTGCTGACATCCTCTCTCAACATGCTAATACCATCTGCAGCCAGGGTGCACTATGGATGTGTCATCTTCGTTAGGATCTTGCAGGGCCTTGTAGAGGTATGGAAAAATTATAAAATAACTAGTAAATGTGATAGATATTTGTTAGCCTTTAACTAGCAATTGTAGCTTTGGAAGGAAAATAGAAATGGTTTTTAATTTATTGCTGATTTTGAGTGTAAAGGATTTCAATGTATAAATTATAGCTATTTGATTTTCTTTCAGCTATAAAATTTCATGGCAAAGTATTCTCTGGCGGAGAAGCCAGTGGGATATGCATTTAGCACTGAAGTTTCACTAAACTCCTATACTGCATAAGGCTTATACTGGTGTAATTCTCAACAGTTAATTGCTGGCCAGCATCACAGAATAAATATATAATAAAAACCTAAGGTTGTATCTTGAGTCCTGACCGTGCCATATTTTTGTCGGAATGAATAAGAGATTTGCCATAATTTAAAAGAGGAAAA